>JAVFKX010000260.1:0-75100 GCA_033296515.1 Macrochelys suwanniensis | reverse complement strand
TCCATCAGCGGAAGCACCGGGAGCCGCATTCCCACCCCGACTCATTTCCTCTGCCCCCCCGGCCCCCCCCTTCCTGCTCCTTCTCGGCGCCGGGCCCCGGGCGGGGGCAGGAAATGTGGTAACAATGAGGGGAGGAAAGAAACCAGCCAGGCCCTGAGAGAGAGTTGGCAACAGAACCCAGGAGTCCTGGCTCCCAGCGCCCCCACTCCGCTCCCAGAGCTGGGGAGAGAACCCTGGAGTCCTGGCTCCCAGCCCCCTCTGCTCTGACCCACTAGCCCCCCACTCCGCTCCCAGAGCTGGGGAGAACCCAGGAGTCCGGGCTCCCAGCGCCCCCACTCCGCTCCCAGAGCTGGGGAGAGAACCTGGAGTCCTGGCTCCCAGCCCCCTCTGCTCTGACCCACTAGCCCCCACTCCGCTCCCAGAGCTGGGGAGAGAACCCTGGAGTCCTGGCTCCCAGCCCCCTCTGCTCTGACCCACTAGCCCCCACTCCACTCCCAGAGCTGGGGGAGAACCCAGGAGTCCGGGCTCCCAGCGCCCCCACTCCGCTCCCAGAGCTGGGGAGAACCCAGGAGTCCTGGCTCCCAGCGCCCCCACTCCGCTCCCAGAGCTGGGGGAGAACCCAGGAGTCCTGGCTCCCAGCGCCCCCACTCCGCTCCCAGAGCTGGGGGAGAACCCAGGAGTCCGGGCTCCCAGCGCCCCCACTCCGCTCCCAGAGCTGGGGGAGAACCCAGGAGTCCGGGCTCCCAGCGCCCCCACTCCGCTCCCAGAGCTGGGGGAGAACCCAGGAGTCCGGGCTCCCAGCCCCCCCCGCCCTTTTGCACCACAGAAAGGCGCTGGGGACTGGAAGCGGGGAATCCAATTAACGGTTTAATTCATCTGCTAATTAGCATCGTCCCGGTATAAATTAGAGGCGTTAACCAGGGTTTAAAGCGCGGGGGGGGGGGACCTCCTATGCCCCCCCCGTCTGTTTCTGCCGGGCGGGGGCCGTCGTCACCGGGTCACTTCGTATCCGAACCCGTTTCTCCCGTCCTGGCAGGAGCCTGGGGGAGGCAGAGAAAGGGTTAAACTGGGGGATCCCCGACCCCCCCCCCCGGCAAAGCTCCAGGCCCGGAACTTCCCCTCCCCCGCCTGGGCCGGGTCCCCAGAGCTTTGTGACTGAACGGGGCGGCGGGAGGCCCGGGGGGGACTTGGGGGCCCGCGGAGAGGGGTCACTCCCAGGCATTGGGGGGCCGGGGTTCGGGGTCACTCCCAGGCAGTGGGGGGAGCGGGGATATGGGGGGTTGGGGTTCGGGGTCACTCCCAGGCATTGGGGGGCTGGGGTTCGGGGTCACTCCCAGGCAGTGGGGGATTTGGGGGTTCGGGGGCAGGGTCACTCCCAGGCAGTGGGGGGAGCGGGGATATGGGGTGTTGGGGTTCGGGGTCACTGGGGATTTGGGGGTTCGGGGGCAGGGTCACTCCCAGGCAGTGGGGGAGCGGGGATATGGGGTGTTGGGGTTCGGGGTCACTCCCAGGCAGTAGGGGGCGGGGGGATTTGGGGGTTCAGGGTCACTCCCAGGCAGTGGGGGGAGGGGAGATATGGGGGGCCGGGGTTCGGGGTCACTCACAGGCCCCCAGTCTCTCCTCCAGCAGCAACAGCTGGTCGCTGAGTGAGTCCAGCTGGTCCAGGTACCGAAGCCGGCCCCAGAGCTCGGCCACCTCGGCGGGGCCCAGATCGGCCAGGGGGGGCGGCAGCAGCTGGCGGAGGGTCCCCAGGGCTCGTTCCACGCGCTGGGGGGCAGCGACAGTGGGGGGTGAGCCCCCAAACTCCTAGCGTGTCCCCCCAGCACCCCCAAACTCCCAACGGGTCCCCCTGACAACCCCTGAGCCCCCAAACTCCCCCCGGCACCCCCTGAGCCCCCAAACTCCCAAGGGGTCCCCCTGACAGCTCCTGAGCTCCCAAACTCCCCCTGACACCCCCCTGAGCCCCCAAACTCCCCCCCGACACCCCCTGAGCCCCCCAAACTCCCAGCGTGTCCCCCCGGCACCCCTGAGCCCCAAACTCCCAATGGGTCCCCCTGACCCCCCCTGAGCCCCCAAACTCCTCCTGACACCCCCTGAGCCCCGAAACTCCCCCCGGCACCCCTGAGCCCCCAAACTCCCAACGGGTCCCCCTGACACCCCCTGAGCCCCAAACTCCCCCCGGCACCCCCTGAGCCCCCAAACGCCCGCAAACACCCCCTGAGCCCCCGAACTCCCAACGGGTCGCCCTGACACTCCCTGAGCCCCCAAACTCCCCCTGAGCCCCCAAACTCCCAACGGGTCCCCCTGACACCCCCTGAGCCCCCAAACTCCCCCTGACACCCCCTGAGCCCCCAAACTCCCTGCGTGTCCCCCCGGCACCCCTGAGCCCCCAAACTCCCAACGGGTCCCCCTGACACCCCCTGAGCCCCCAAACTCCCCCTGAGCCCCCAAACACCCGCCAACACCCCCTGAGCCCCCGAACTCCCAACGGGTCCCCCTGACACCCCCTGAGCCCCCAAACTCCCCCTGAGCCCCCAAATTCCCAGCGGGTCCCCCTGACACCTCCTGAGCCCCCAAACTCCCCCTGACACCCCCTGAGCCCCAAACTCCCAGTGGGTCCCCCGGCACCCCCCTGAGCCCCCAAACTCCCCCCGACACCCCCAAACTTCCCCTGACACCCCCTGAGCCCCCAAACTCCCAACGGGTCCCCCTGAGCCCCCAAACTCCCATTGGGTCCCCCTGAAACCCCCTGAGCCCCCAAACTCTCCCTGACACCTCCTGAGCCCCCATACTCCCCCCAACACCCCTGAGCCCCCCCAATATCCCCCACATCTGAACCCTGAAACTCCCTCCGGCCCCTCCTCTCTCCCGGCCCCGCCCTCCAAGCCGGAAACCCCGCCCCAGCCCCCTAAGCTCAGCCCAGCCTCTCCCCCCTCACCTCCTCCAGCTTCTCCATCTGCTGCCTGCAGCTCCTGGACCTGCCTGGTCAGGCGCTCCGGGGCGGGGGGGTCCCGCACTGGGGGGGGGGGGGGACAGGCACTGAGAGAGACCGAACAACGCCCCCCCCAAGAGAACCCAGGAGTCCGGCCCCTCCCGCTCCAACCCACCAGCCCCCCCTCCCCTCCCAGAGCCTGGAGAGAACCCAGGAGTCCGGGCTCCCCCCCCCGTGGCGCCCCACGTACCTGGGCCGGGGGGCAGCGGGGCGCTGTGGGCGGTGGGCGGGGGGGGGGCAGCCGGTCCCGCCGGGCTCACACTCGCACCGGTAGCTGCCCGGGGTGTTGAGGCAGCGCTTGGGGGCAGAGGGGGAGGGGCGAGCGGCATTCGTCCACATCTGGAGAGGAGAGACCCCCACAGTGGGGCAGGACGCCTGGGTTCTCTGGGAGGGGAGCGGGGGCTGGTGGGTTAGAGCAGGGGGGGCCCGGACGCCTGGGTTCTCTGGGAGGGGAGCGGGGGCTGGTGGGTTAGAGCAGGGGGGTCGGGGGCCCTGGACGCCTGGGTTCTCTGGGAGGGGAGCGGGGGCTGGTGGGTTAGAGCAGGGGGGGCCCGGACGCCTGGGTTCTCTGGGAGGGGAGCGGGGGCTGGTGGGTTAGAGCAGGGGGGGCCCGGACGCCTGGGTTCTCTGGGAGGGGAGCGGGGGCTGGTGGGTTAGAGCAGGGGGGTCGGGGGCCCTGGACGCCTGGGTTCTCTGGGAGGGGAGCGGGGGCTGGTGGGTTAGAGCAGGGGGGGGCCCGGACGCCTGGGTTCTCTGGGAGGGGAGCGGGGGCTGGTGGGTTAGAGCAGGGGGGGCCGGACGCCTGGGTTCTCTGGGAGGGGAGCGGGGGCTGGTGGGTTAGAGCAGGGGGGGCCCGGACGCCTGGGTTCTCTGGGAGGGGAGCGGGGGCTGGTGGGTTAGAGCAGGGGGGTCGGGGGGCCCGGACGCCTGGGTTCTCTGGGAGGGGAGCGGGGGCTGGTGGGTTAGAGCAGGGGGGTCGGGGGGCCCGGACGCCTGGGTTCTCTGGGAGGGGAGCGGGGGGCTGGTGGGTTAGAGCAGGGGGGTCGGGGGCCCGGACGCCTGGGTTCTACTCACCCACGTGGCAGTAGCGCCCCCCCCCAGCCGGGGCGGCAGCGGCACCGGTCGGGGCTGGCGCAGACGCCCCCGTTGTGGCAGGGCTTGTGGCAGACGGCTGTGGGGGGAGAACGGGTGGAAAAGTTACCGGGGTGGGGGAGGGGGTTGAGGGGGTGGGGGTCCCGCCCCCCCCCAGCCGGGCCCCCCAGACTCACCCTCCTCGCAGCTGTTGGCCCCCACGTGCCTCTTCTTCCAGCCCTGGCAGCAGATGGCGCTGGTCTGCAGCACCTCCCTGGTGACCTGCCGCCCCGCCACGCGGTACACGGTCCTGTGGGCAGGGAAGGGACCCAGGAGTCCTGGCTCCCACCCCCAGCTCTGCCCACCGGCCCCACTCCCATCCCAGAACTGGGGAGAGAACCCAGGAGTCCTGGCTCCCACCCCCCAGCTCTACCCACTGGGCCCCACTCCCATCCCAGAACTGGGGAGAGAACCCAGGAGTCCAGGCTCCCACCCCCAGCTCTGCCCACCGGCCCCACTCCCATCCCAGAACTGGGGAGAGAACCCAGGAGTCCAGGCTCCCACCCCCAGCTCTGCCCACCGGCCCCACTCCCATCCCAGAACTGGGGAGAGAACCAGGAGTCCTGGCTCCCAGACACCACCCCCCCCACTCTACCCACCGGCCCCACTCCCCTCCCAAGCTGGGTAGAACCCAGGCGTCCTGTTGGGGGGTGGGGTGGGGCGGGTACCTGTAGGTGCTGCAGATGCGCCCCCCGGGGCACAGGGTCAGGTAGGGCTGGTGCAGCGGCCGGGCGAAGGTCTCGTTGTAAACCAGGGGGACCCGTAGGGTGTGACGGGCGCAGACACCCCGGCTGGGGGGAGAGATGGTGAGGAGAGCGGCCCCCCCCATCCCCAGAGCCCCCCAATCCTCACAGCCCCCCGAGTCCCCCAGCTCCCCCGAATCCTCACAGCCCCCCCGAGTCCCCCAGCTCCCCTGTATCCTCACAGCCCCCCCAAGTCCCCCAGCTCCCCCGAATCCTCACAGCCCCCCCCGAGTCCCCCAGCTCCCCTGTATCCTCACAGTCCCCCCAAGTCCCCCAGCTCCCCCGAATCCTCACAGCCCCCCCCGAGTCCCCAGCTCCCCTGAATCCTCACAGTCCCCCCGAGTCCCCCAGCTCCCCTGTATCCTCACAGCCCCCCCGAGTCCCCCAGCTCCCCTGAATCCTCACAGCCCCCCCTGAGTCCCCCAGCTCCCCCGAATCCTCACAGCCCCCCCAGAGTCCCTGGAGCCCCAAATCCTCACAGCCCCCCCAGAGTCCCTGGAGCCCCCCAATCCTCACAGCCCCCCCAGAATCCCCCAGCTCCCCTGTATCCTCACAGCCCCGTTTAGCCCCCCCCATGACTCCCCATGTCCTCAGACCCCACCCTGGGGCCCCCTCCACCCCAAGGAGACCCCCCCCCATTGCCCCCCATCCCCTACCCCAGGGCCCCACATCCCCACCCTAGAGCTCCCCCTCTCACCTCTCCGGCTTGACTCCCTGCCCCCCGGCCCCCAGCATCCCCCCCCACAGCACGGCCACCAGGGTGGGCAGCACCCCTGACATGTTGTGGGGGCTCTGGCTGCGGCACTCAGAGAAGTGGGGCCCCAATTCCAATGGGGCTCCCTGCAGGAGAGAGAGGCGACAATTATTGAACCCAGGCATCCGGACACCCCCCTCCCCCAACAGGGACCAGTAAAGAACCCCAGAGTCCGGGGTCATTTCCTGTTCAGACCCCCTGTGGAAGGGGGCAGCTCTAGCGAACCTTGGGGTCTGGAGTCCTTGTCCTGGCTCCCAGCCCCCCCATGCTCCAACCCACTAGCCCCCACTCCCCTCCCAGAGCCGGGAGAGAACCCAGGAGTCCTGGCTCCCAGCCCCCCCATGCTCCAACCCACTAGCCCCACTCCCCTCCCAGAGCCAGGAGAGAACCCAGGAGTCCTGGCTCCCAGCCCCCCCTACTCTAACCACTATCCCCCACTCCCCTCCCAGAGCCGGAGAGAACCCAGGAGTCCTGGCTGTGGGAGTTTGTTAGGGAAAGTAGGGAAGTGCACTGGAGACAGGGACACCCCATAGACCCCCCCAGCCCCACACCCCATAGACACCCCCCCCCCCGCCCCTCACCTGTTCTGCTGGTCCCAGGACCGGGCCCTGCTCCTTCCTCTGAGCCGGCCTGAGCCCGGAGCCTCCCTGTGCCTGGGGGGGCTGGAGTCCCCTCCCCCCACCTCCCACATGGGCAAGGGAATCCCCCCCACAGGACCAGAGCCCCTCCCCCCCCACATCAGGGACCCCCCCAGCCCCTCTCCGTGGAGCCAGCAGGGCGGGGTCCCGTCTCCCGCCCCCCCCCCCCCCCCCGGCCCCCTGGCATTTCGGCCTCCGCGTCTGATTCACGCGCCAGGAGCCCCCCTCCCCCGGCGCCAGACGAGAAAGGCCCCATTGTGCCCCCCCCGCCCCCCCGAATCCGCCCCCCGGGGCCCTGACGCTGCCGCTTTGTTCCCTGCACCCACAGGGTGTTGGGGGGGCCAAGCGCTGACATCACTGGGGCCAAGCGGGGGGGGGGAGACAGCTCCTCCCCCCCCCAGACCGCCCCCCCCGCGCCCGGCTGGGGACACACAATGGGCTTGTTTAGAGCCGAATCGTGGGCGAGTTTTCCATCCGCAACAAACGATTCCTGCCTTTGTCCCATTGTGACGGTTGGTGCCCCTCACTCCCGACCCGCAGCCCCCAGCCCGGCCGGTGCCCCTCACTCCCGACCCGCAGCCCCCGGCCCGGACGGCGCCCCTCACTCCCGACCCGCAGCCCCCGGCCCGGCCGGCGCCCCTCACTCCCGACCCGCAGCCCCCGGCCCGGCCGGCGCCCCTCACTCCCGACCCGCAGCCCCCGGCCCGGCCGGTGCCCCTCACTCCCGACCCGCAGCCCCCGGCCCGGCCGGTGCCCCTCACTCCCGACCCGCAGCCCCCGGCCCGGCCGGTGCCCCTCACTCCCGACCCGCAGCCCCCGGCCCGGCCGGTGCCCCTCACTCCCGACCCGCAGCCCCCGGCCCGGCCGGTGCCCCTCACTCCCGACCCGCAGCCCCCGGCCCGGACGGTGCCCCTCACTCCCGACCCGCAGCCCCCGGCCCGGCCGGTGCCCCTCACTCCTGACCCGCAGCCCACGGCCAGGCCGGTGCCCCTCACTCCCGACCCGCAGCCCCCCAACCCTGCTGGTGCCCCTCACTCCCAACCTGCAGCCCCCGGCCTGGCCGGTGCCCCTCACTCCTGACCCGCAGCCCCCGGCCCAGCCGGTGCCCCTCACTCCCGACCCGCAGCCCCGGCCTGGCCGGTGCCCCTCACTCCCGACCCGCAGCCCCCCCAACCCTGCTGGTGCCCCTCAGTCCCAACCTGCAGCCCCCGGCCCGGCGGTGCCCCTCACTCCCGACCCGCAGCCCCCAGCCCGGCCGGTGCCCCTCACTCCCGACCCGCAGCCCCCAGCCCGGACGGTGCCCCTCACTCCCGACCCGCAGCCCCCGGCCCGGCCGGTGCCCCTCACTCCTGACCCGCAGCCCACGCCCAGGCCGGTGCCCCTCAGTCCCAACCTGCAGCCCCCGGCCTGGCCGGTGCCCCTCACTCCCGACCCGCAGCCCCCGGCCCGGCCGGTGCCCCTCACTCCTGACCCGCAGCCCACGGCCAGGCCGGTGCCCCTCACTCCCGACCCGCAGCCCCCCAACCCTGCTGGTGCCCCTCACTCCCAACCTGCAGCCCCCGGCCCGGCCGGTGCTCCTCACTCCCGACCCGCAGCCCCCGCAACCCTGCCGGTGCCCCTCACTACCGACCCACAGCCCCCGGCCCGGCCTGTGCCCCTCATTCCCGACCCGCAGCCCCCAGCCCGGCCGGTGCCCCTCACTCCCGACCCGCAGCCCTCGGCCCGGCCGGTGCCCCTCACTCCCGACCCGCAGCCCACGGCCAGGCCGGTGCCCCTCAGTCCCGACCCGCAGCCCCCGGCCCGGCCGGTGCCCCTCACTCCCGACCCGCAGCCCCCGGCCCGGCCGGTGCCCCTCACTCCCGACCCGCAGCCCCCCCAACCCTGCTGGTGCCCCTCACGCCCGACCCGCAGCCCCCGGCCTGGCCGGTGCTCCTCACTCCCGACCCGCAGCCCCCCCAACCCTGCTGGTGCCCCTCACTCCCGACCCGCAGCCCCCGGCCCGGCCGGTGCCCCTCACTCCCGACCCGCAGCCCCCGGCCCGGCCGGTGCCCCTCACTCCCGACCCGCAGCCCACGGCCAGGCCGGTGCCCCTCACTCCCGACCCGCAGCCCCCCAACCCTGCTGGTGCCCCTCACTCCCAACCTGCAGCCCCCGGCCCGGCCGGTGCTCCTCACTCCCGACCCGCAGCCCCCGCAACCCTCCCGGTGCCCCTCACTACCGACCCACAGCCCCCGGCCCGGCCGGTGCCCTCACTCCCGACCCGCAGCCCCTGGCCCGGCCGGTGCCCCTCACTACCGACCCGCAGCCCCCCCAACCCTGCTGGTGCCCCTCACTCCCGACCGCAGCCCCCCCAACCCTGCTGGTGCCCCTCACGCCCGACCCGCAGCCCCCCCAACCCTGCTGGTGCCCCTCACTCCCGACCCGCAGCCCCCGGCCCGGCCGGTGCCCCTCACTCCCGACCCGCAGCCCCCGCAACCCTGCTGGTGCCCCTCACTCCCGACCCGCAGCCCCCCAACCCTGCTGGTGCCCCTCACTCCCGACCCGCAGCCCCCGGCCCGGCCGGTGCCCCTCACTCCCGACCCGCAGCCCCCCGCTATTGTAGTTCACCAGATCTTTCAATGACCTCAGATTCCCCTCTCCCCTCCCCCACACTCCTGGTACGGGCCCCCCCCCCACAGCACCGCAGAGACCCCCAGGCCAGGGTGCTCGGTTCCCGACCCCTTCGATTGCCTGGGGGTCCCTGGAGGGGGCAGAACACCTGGGGCAATGGGACCAGCCCTGCCTGCCCGGGGAGAGCCCCCCGCTGCCCCCGCCCCGCTCCCTGCAGCCCAGCCCCCCAGCCCCGCCCTGGGGCAATGGGGCAGCCCTGACTGCCCGGGGAGAGCCCCCCGCTGCCCCCCGCCCTGCTCCCTGCAGCCCAGCCCCCCAGCACCACCCTGGGGCAATGGGGCAGCCCTGACTGCCCGGGGAGAGCCCCCCGCTGCCCCCGCCCCGCTCCCTGCAGCCCAGCCCCCCAGCACCGCCCTGGGGCAATGGGGCAGCCCTGACTGCCCGGGGAGAGCCCCCCGCTGCCCCCCGCCCCGCTCCCTGCAGCCCAGCCCCCCAGCACTGCCCTGGGGCAATGGGGCAGCCCTGCCTGCCCGGGGAGACCCCCCTGCTGCCCCCCACCCCGCTCCCTGCAGCCCAGCCCCCCAGCCCCGCCCTGGGGCAATGGGACCAGCCCTGACTGCCCGGGGAGAGCCCCCCGCTGCCCCCCGCCCTGCTCCCTGCAGCCCAGCCCCCCAGCACCACCCTGGGGCAATGGGGCAGCCCTGACTGCCCGGGGAGAGCCCCCCGCTGCCCCCGCCCCGCTCCCTGCAGCCCAGCCCCCCAGCACCACCCTGGGGCAATGGGGCAGCCCTGACTGCCCGGGGAGAGCCCCCCGCTGCCCCCCGCCCCGCTCCCTGCAGCCCAGCCCCCCAGCACTGCCCTGGGGCAATGGGGCAGCCCTGCCTGCCCGGGGAGACCCCCCTGCTGCCCCCCACCCCGCTCCCTGCAGCCCAGCCCCCCAGCCCCGCCCTGGGGCAATGGGACCAGCCCTGACTGCCCGGGGAGAGCCCCCCGCTGCCCCCCGCCCCGCTCCCTGCAGCCCAGCCCCCCTGGGGCAGATCTCTGGGGTGAACAGGGGTCGCTCTGCGATTTCCCAGCAGTCACGTGGTTTCCGTTCCCGGCACCTGGGAGGGGGCGGGACCCAGCCAAGACCTCAGGGTCAGTGACCAGCTGGGGGGGGGCTAGAGGACGGAGCTGGGGGGGCCACAGGCTGCCCCCCAACATGCCAGGGCCCCGCCAGTCCCGGCCAAAGGCTGATCCCAGGCACAGGCCCCATCGGGGAACCCCCAGACCTAGATGGGGGAGGGGTCCCTCGGGGCTGGGCCCCCTCCAACCTCTCCATCCCTCCCCCCATCTGTCTGTCCAGCCACCGCCCCCCCCTTACTGGCAGCCAGGCCAGGGCCTTGACGGGTTAATAATTAACCCCAGGAGACAAACAGCAGCGACCCCCCGGCCAGCCCGGACCCCCCGGGACAGACGGGCAGAGACGCTCCAGGGGCAACATGCAGCAGCTGCTCTTGCTGGTCTGTGTGGGGGCCCTGGTCTGCACCAGCCACCAAGCCCCCCAGTACGGGTCGGGAGAGCGGGGCTGCGGGTCGGGAGTGAGGGGCACCGGCAGGGCGGGGGGGCTGCGGGTTGGGAGTGAGGGGCACCGGTGGAGCAGGGGGCTGCGGGTCGGGAGTGAGGGGCACCAGCAGGGCGGGGGGGCTGCGGGTCGGGAGTGAGGGGCACCGGCGGAGCGGGGGGGCTGCGGGTCAGGAGTGAGGGGCACCGGCGGGGGGCTGCGGGTCGGGATTGAGGGGCACCGGCGGAGCAGGGGGCTGCGGGTCGGGAGTGAGGGGCACCGGCGGAGCAGGGGGCTGCGGGTCGGGAGTGAGGGGCACCAGCGGGGCGGGGGGCTGCGGGTCGGGAGTGAGGGGCACCAGCAGGGCGGGGGGGCTGCGGGTTGGGAGTGAGGGGCACCGGTGGAGCAGGGGGCTGCGGGTCGGGAGTGAGGGGCACCAGCAGGGCGGGGGGGCTGCGGGTCGGGAGTGAGGGGCACCGGCGGGGCCGGGGGCTGCGGGTCGGGAGTGAGGGGCACCGGCGGGGCCGGGGGCTGCGGGTCGGGAGTGAGGGGCACCGGCGGGGCCGGGGGCTGCGGGTCGGGAGTGAGGGGCACCGGCAGGGCGGGGGGCTGCGGGTCGGGAGTGAGGGGCTCCGGCGGAGCAGGGGGCTGCGGGTCGGGAGTGAGGGGCACCGGCAGGGCGGGGGGGCTGCGGGTCGGGAGTGAGGGGCTCCGGCGGAGCAGGGGGCTGCGGGTCGGGAGTGAGGGGCATCGGCAGGGCGGGGGGGGCTGCGGGTCGGGAGTGAGGCGCATCGGCAGGGCGGGGGGGCTGCGGGTCGGGAGTGAGGGGCACCGGCGGAGCAGGGGGCTGCGGGTCGGGAGTGAGGGGCACCGGCGGAGCAGGGGGCTGCGGGTCGGGAGTGAGGGGCACCGGCGGAGCAGGGGGCTGCGGGTCGGGAGTGAGGGGCACCGGCAGGGCGGGGGGGCTGCGGGTCGGGAGTGAGGGGCACCGGTGAAGCAGGGGGCTGCGGGTCAGGAGTGAGGGGCACCAGCGGGGCGGGGGGCTGCGGGTCGGGAGTGAGGGGCACCGGCGGAGCAGGGGCTGCGGGTCGGGAGTGAGGGGCACCGGCGGAGCAGGGGGCTGCGGGTCGGGAGTGAGGGGCATCGGCAGGGCAGGGGGGCTGCGGGTCGGGAGTGAGGGGCACCGGCGGAGCAGGGGGCTGCGGGTCGGGAGTGAGGGGCACCGGCGGAGCAGGGGGCTGCGGGTCGGGAGTGAGGGGCACCGGCGAGCAGGGCTGCGGTCGGAGTGAGGGGCATCGGGCGGGGGGCTGGGGGGGGGGGCTGCGGGTCGGGAGTGAGGGGCACCGGCGGAGCAGGGGGCTGCGGGTCGGGAGTGAGGGGCATCGGCAGGGCGGGGGGGCTGCGGGTCGGGAGTGAGGGGCACCGGCGGAGCAGGGGGCTGCGGGTCGGGAGTGAGGGGCACCGGCGGAGCAGGGGGCTGCGGGTCGGGAGTGAGGGGCACCGGCAGGGCGGGGGGGCTGCGGGTCGGGAGTGAGGGGCACCGGTGAAGCAGGGGCTGCGGGTCAGGAGTGAGGGGCACCAGCGGGGCGGGGGGCTGCGGGTCGGGAGTGAGGGGCACCGGCGGAGCAGGGGGCTGCGGGTCGGGAGTGAGGGGCACCGGCGGAGCAGGGGGCTGCGGGTCGGGAGTGAGGGGCATCGGCAGGGCAGGGGGCTGCGGGTCAGGAGTGAGGGGCACCGGCGGAGCAGGGGGCTGCGGGTCGGGAGTGAGGGGCACCGGCGGAGCAGGGGGCTGCGGGTCGGGAGTGAGGGGCACCGGCGGAGCAGGGGGCTGCGGGTCGGGAGTGAGGGGCATCGGCAGGGCGGGGGGGCTGCGGGTCGGGAGTGAGGGGCACGGCGGAGCAGGGGGCTGCGGGTCGGGAGTGAGGGGCATCGGCAGGGCGGGGGGGCTGCGGGTCGGGAGTGAGGGGCACCGGCGGAGCAGGGGGCTGCGGGTCGGGAGTGAGGGGCATCGGCAGGGCGGGGGGGCTGCGGGTCGGGAGTGAGGGGCACCGGCGGAGCAGGGGGCTGCGGGTCGGGAGTGAGGGGCATCGGCGGAGCAGGGGGCTGCGGGTCGGGAGTGAGGGGCACCGGCGGAGCAGGGGGCTGCGGGTCGGGAGTGAGGGGCATCGGCAGGGCGGGGGGGCTGCGGGTCGGGAGTGAGGGGCACCGGCGGAGCAGGGGGCTGCGGGTCGGGAGTGAGGGGCATCGTCAGGGCGGGGGGGCTGCGGGTCGGGAGTGAGGGGCACCGGCGGAGCAGGGGGCTGTGGGTTGGGAGTGAGGGGCACCGGCGGAGCAGGGGGCTGCGGGTCGGGAGTGAGGGGCACCGGCGGAGCAGGGGGCTGCGGGTCGGGAGTGAGGGGCACCGCAGGGCGGGGGGGCTGCGGGTCGGGAGTGAGGGGCTCCGGCGGAGCAGGGGGCTGCGGGTCGGGAGTGAGGGGCATCGGCAGGGCGGGGGGGGCTGCGGGTCGGGAGTGAGGGGCATCGGCAGGGCGGGGGGGGCTGCGGGTCGGGAGTGAGGCGCATCGGCAGGGCGGGGGGGCTGCGGGTCGGGAGTGAGGGGCACCGGCGGAGCAGGGGGCTGCGGGTCGGGAGTGAGGGGCACCGGCGGAGCAGGGGGCTGCGGGTCGGGAGTGAGGGGCACCGGCAGGGCGGGGGGGCTGCGGGTCGGGAGTGAGGGGCACCGGTGAAGCAGGGGGCTGCGGGTCAGGAGTGAGGGGCACCAGCGGGGCGGGGGGCTGCGGGTCGGGAGTGAGGGGCACCGGCGGAGCAGGGGGCTGCGGGTCGGGAGTGAGGGGCACCGGCGGAGCAGGGGGCTGCGGGTCGGGAGTGAGGGGCATCGGCAGGAGCAGGGGGCTGCGGGTCGGGAGTGAGGGGCACCGGCGGAGCAGGGGGCTGCGGGTCGGGAGTGAGGGGCACCGGCGGAGCAGGGGGCTGCGGGTCGGGAGTGAGGGGCATCGGCAGGGCGGGGGGGCTGCGGGTCGGGAGTGAGGGGCACCGGCGGAGCAGGGGGCTGCGGGTCGGGAGTGAGGGGCATCGGCAGGGCGGGGGGGCTGCGGGTCGGGAGTGAGGGGCACCGGCGGAGCAGGGGGCTGCGGGTCGGGAGTGAGGGGCATCGGCAGGGCGGGGGGGCTGCGGGTCGGGAGTGAGGGGCACCGGCGGAGCAGGGGGCTGCGGGTCGGGAGTGAGGGGCACCGGCGGAGCAGGGGGCTGCGGGTCGGGAGTGAGGGGCATCGGCGGAGCAGGGGGCTGCGGGTCGGGAGTGAGGGGCACCGGCGGAGCAGGGGGCTGCGGGTCGGGAGTGAGGGCATCGGCAGGGCGGGGGGGCTGCGGGTCGGGAGTGAGGGGCACCGGCGGAGCAGGGGGCTGCGGGTCGGGAGTGAGGGGCATCGTCAGGGCGGGGGGGCTGCGGGTCGGGAGTGAGGGGCACCGGCGGAGCAGGGGCTGTGGGTTGGGAGTGAGGGGCACCGGCGGAGCAGGGGGCTGCGGGTCGGGAGTGAGGGGCACCGGCGGAGCAGGGGGCTGCGGGTCGGGAGTGAGGGGCACCGGCAGGGCGGGGGGGCTGCGGGTCGGGAGTGAGGGGCATCGGCAGGGCGGGGGGCTGCGGGTCGGGAGTGAGGGACACCGGCGGAGCAGGGGGCTGCGGGTCGGGAGTGAGGGGCACCGGCGGAGCAGGGGGCTGCGGGTCGGGAGTGAGGGGCACCGGCGGAGCAGGGGGCTGCGGGTCGGGAGTGAGGGGCACCGGCGGAGCAGGGGGCTGCGGGTCGGGAGTGAGGGGCATCGGCAGGGCGGGGGGGCTGCGGGTCGGGAGTGAGGGGCACCGGCGGAGCAGGGGGCTGTGGGTCGGGAGTGAGGGGCATCGGCGGAGCAGGGGGCTGCGGGTCGGGAGTGAGGGGCACCGGCGGAGCAGGGGGCTGCGGGTCGGGAGTGAGGGGCATCGGCAGGGCGGGGGGGCTGCGTGTGCAGTATGCGTTGGAGACAGGAAAATGCCTTGTTAACCTTTAAGACATTTTCTTCTTCCATTTATTGTAGCTTTCTTTATACACATAGTATTCTCCAGTTCTTATCCTAAAATGTTATGTGCTGTTAGAAAACTGTCATGCTCCACCCAAAAGGGGACTGCATTTCAGAAGTGGATAACAGTCCCCTCTTTCCCGCAATGTGACTCCTGTTAACTCCATATGACTCTTACCTTGAGTTTTCCTTTCAGAACCAGACTGCAGGGGGCTGCGGGTCGGGAGTGAGGGGCATCGGCGGAGCAGGGGGCTGCGGGTCGGGAGTGAGGGGCACCGGCGGAGCAGGGGGCTGCGGGTCGGGAGTGAGGGGCACCGGCGGAGCAGGGGGCTGCGGGTCGGGAGTGAGGGGCACCGGCGGAGCAGGGGGCTGCGGGTCGGGAGTGAGGGGCATCGGCAGGGCGGGGGGGCTGCGGGTCGGGAGTGAGGGACACCGGCGGAGCAGGGGGCTGCGGGTCGGGAGTGAGGGGCATCGGCGGAGCAGGGGGGCTGCGGGTCGGGAGTGAGGGGCACCGGCGGAGCAGGGGGCTGCGGGTCGGGAGTGAGGGGGCACCGGCGGAGCAGGGGGCTGCGGGTCGGGAGTGAGGGGCACCGGCCGATCTCTCTCTCCCCCCAGGCTGCTGATGGCGGCGCCCCGCCTGGTGCCGTTGGGGGTGGATCTGGGGGTCCTGCTCCAGGCCGAGGGGGTGGCCGGGCGGCTCGACGGGACCCTCTACTTCCAGAACGAGGTCGACACGCGGCAGAAATGCTCCGGCGAGAAACTCTTCAGCCTCCGCCCCGAGAACGGCCACATGCAGCTCCTCAGCCTGCAGGTAGGGGGCGCCTGAGCCCCGCCCCCTGGGGAGAGCCCCGCCCCCTCTCTTCGCCCGGGGAACCCCGCCCCCTGGGGAGAGCCCCGCCCCTCACTGCCCCCGGAGAGCCCCGCCCCCTGGGGAGAGCCCCGCCCCCTCTCTTCGCCCGGAGAGCCCCGCCCCCTGGGGAGAGCCCCGCCCCCTCACTGCGCCCGGAGAACCCCGCCCCCTGGGGAGAGCCCCGCCCCTCACTGCCCCCGGAGAGCCCCGCCCCCTGGGGAGAGCCCCGCCCCCTCACTGCCCCCTGAGGAAGCCCCGCCCCCACGGCCCCGGGAGCCCCCCGCGCTGACCCCCGTCCCGTAGGTGACCCCGGAGCTGGCGGCTCGTTGTGGCCTGACCGCGCTGCGCCGGGATCGCTACGTCCAGCTGGTCGCGCGGAGCCCCCAGCTGCCCCCCCCCGGCGCCCGGACGCTGCGACTGGCCTGGACGAGCCGCCGGGGGCAACTGTTCGTCCAGACCGACAAGCCGGTCTACACGCCCCGGCAGAAGGGTGAGAGCCGCGCCCCACCGCGCCAGCCCCCCATGGACCCCTGCGCCCCACGGCCCCAGCCCCCCATGGACCCCTGCGCCCCACGGCCCCAGCCCCCCATGGACCCCTGTGCCCCACGGCCCCAGCCCCCCATGGACCCCTGCACCCCACGGCCCCAGCCCCCCATGGACCCCTGTGCCCCATGGCCACAGACCCCCATGGACCCCTGTGCCCCACGGCCCCCAGCCCCCCATTTCCCCCTGTGCCCCACAGCCCCCAGCCCCCCATCGACCCCTGTGCCCCACAGGCCCCCAGCCCCCCATTTCCCCCCTGTGCCCCATGGCCCCCACACCCAACGGCACCCAGCCCCCCATGGACTCCTGTGCCCCATGGTGCCTGTGCCCCATGGCCCCCAGCACCCCCATTTCCCCCCTGTGCCCCACAGCCCCTGTGTCCCACGGCCCCCAGCCCCTCACAGCCCCATGTGCCCCATGGCCCCCGGTGCCCCACAGTCCCCAGTGCCCCATGGCCCCCCACACCCCACGGCCCCCTGTACCCCCTCAGTCACAGGCTGTCTCGTTCCCCCACCCAGTTCACTTCCGAGTCTTCGCCCTGAACCACGAGCTGCGCCCCACGGCCGAGTCCATCACCATCACTGTCCTGGTAAGAGCTGGGGGGCCGGGTCGGGGGGGTGGAGGGGCAGGATCGGGCCCATGGGAGGGTTGGGGGAGGGGCAGGATCGGGCCCATAGGAGGGTGGGGGCCCCATGGAGGGGGCTGTGGGGGGCAGGATCGGGCCCATGGGGGGTGGGGCCCCGTGGAGGGGGCTGCGGGGGCAGGATCCGGCCCATGGAAGGGTTGGGGGAGGGGCAGGATCGGGCCCATGGGAGGGTTGGGGGAGGGGCAGGATCGGGCCCATAGGAGGGTGGGGGCCCATGGAGGGGGCTGTGGGGGCCAGGATCGGGCCCATGGGGGGTGGGGCCCCGTGGAGGGGGCTGCTCGGGCAGGATCGGGCCCATGGAAGGGTTGGGGGAGGGGCAGGATCGGGCCCATGGGAGGGTGGGGGCCCCATGGAGGGGGCTGTGGGGGGCAGGATCGGGCCCATGAGGGGTGGGGCCCCGTGGAGGGGGCTGCGGGGGGCAGGATCGGGTCCATGGAGGGTTGGGAGGGGGAGGGGCAGGATCGGGGCCATGGGAGGGTTGGGGGGAGGGACAGGATCGGGCCCATGAGGGGATGGGGGCCCCGTGGAGGGGGCTGCGGGGGCAGGATCGGGCCCATGAGGGGGTGGGGCCCCATGGAGGGGGCTGTGGGGGGCAGGATCGGGCCCATGAGGGGTGGGGCCCCGTGGAGGGGGCTGCGGGGGCAGGATCGGGCCCATGGGAGGGTGGGGGCCCCGTGGAGGGGGCTGCGGGGGCAGGATCGGGCCCATGGGAGGGTGGGGGCCCCGTGGAGGGGGCTGCGGGGGGCAGGATCGGGTCCATGGAGGGTTGGGAGGGGGAGGGGCAGGATCGGGCCCATGGGAGGGTCGGGGGGAGGGAAAGGATCGGGCCCATGAGGGGTGGGGGCCCCATGGAGGGGGCTGCGGGGGCAGGATCGGGCCCATGAGGGGGTGGGGCCCCGTGGAGGGGGCTGTGGGCGGCAGGATCGGGCCCCCGCTAACCCCGCCCCCCCGCCCCCCAGAACAGCCAGGGGCTGCAGGTGCGGAAGGTGGAGCGGTTCCCGCAGAACTGGGTCATCACGGACCAGCTCTCGATCCCCGACATCTCCGAGTGAGTGGGGGGGCACCCCACGGCGGGGGAGCTGGGGGGTGACAGAGACACCCCATTGCCCCCAGAGCTGGGGAGCCCCCAGGAGTGGGGCTGGGGTGTCAGGGGGACTCCCTGTGAACCTGCCTGCTGGGGGGCAGGACCCCGACATCTGTCCAGCCTCTGCGGGGGGTTGTGGTGGGGGCTGGGGGGCAATGGGGGGCTGCCCCCCTGAACCTCACAATAGGGACCCTCGGAACGATTGGGGGCTGGGAGCGGGGTCCCCTGGGGAGAGGGGCTGGGGGGAACTCGGGGGGGCCCTGGTGAGGGGGACCCCGATCCCCTCTCACCCCCTCGCCCCTCCCAGGCCCGGGACCTGGCGCATCACGGCGCGATTCTCCAACGCCCTCGACTCCAACACCAGCACCGAGTTCGAGGTGAAGAAATACGGTGAGTCCCGGACGCCTGGGTTCTCTCTCGGCTCGGGGAGGGGTGGGGCGGGGGCTGGGAGCCAGGACTCCTGGGTTCTCTCCTGGCTCCCGGGGCGGAAGGGGGAGGGGGGCTGAGAGCCAGGACTCCTGGGTCCCATGTGTGTTTTGTCCCCCCAGTGCTCCCCAATTTCGAGGTGAAGATCGTCCCCGAACGGACCCACATGCTGGTGACGGGAGAGGGGGGCCCCGATTTGCGCATTGACCTGAAGGTCAGGTAGGGGCCGCTCCCCCTCCCCCCGCCTAGGCTCAGGCAGCCGGGGGCGGGGGGTGTTTCTGGGTGCTCTGGCTCCCAGCTTTCCCCAGGCTCCCTGGGATCCCCCCCGCCCGTGACTGGGCTGCGCCCCAGACTCCCTACGGCGCCGGGACAGGCCTCGGGGTGCAGCTCCCCAGGGAATCCAGACCCCAGCAGAGCCGTCTCCCTGATCCCCATGCTGACCCCCGGGGCTCTGCCCCCCGGTGTCAGGGTTCGGGGTGACCCCCCCTCTCACCCCAGGTTCGTCTATGGGAAGGGGGTGAACGGCGTCGCCTACCTGAGGTTTGGGGTGAGCGACGAGGACGGGGAGAAAACCTTCCTCAGGGGCCTGGAGCAACAGGTCACGGTGAGAACCCCCTCCCCCCACAGGACCCCCCATCCTCCCATGGGACCCCCATCCCTCTGGGACCCCCCCTCCCCCCACGATCCCCCCATCCTCCCACGGGACCCCCATCCCTCTGGGACCCCCCTCCCCCCACGGGATACCCCATTCTTCCCACAGGACCCCCCTCCCCCCACACGATCCCTGTCACGGAGTGTGGGGGAGTCGGGCCCTGCACCCCTCTTCCCCGGATTCACTGGGAGTCTCAGCCAGCCAGTAGAACAGAAGGTTTATTAGAGATGCCAGGAACACAGTCCAACCAGAGCTTGTCAGTACATCCAGGACCCCTCAGTCGGGTCCTTCCGGGGGGCAGGGAGCTTAGACCCCAGCCCGGGGGCTCCCTGCATTTCACCCCACAGCTCCAAACGGGGCAGGGAGGCCAGACCCTGTCTGCCTCTCTCCCCTCTTCTCCGGCCAGCTCCAAACTGCAACTCTGCAGCCCCTCCTCCCCCTTTGTCTCCTTCCCGGGCCAGGA
Source organism: Macrochelys suwanniensis (assembly GCA_033296515.1). Classification (NCBI taxonomy): domain Eukaryota; kingdom Metazoa; phylum Chordata; order Testudines; family Chelydridae; genus Macrochelys; species Macrochelys suwanniensis. The sequence goes on along the minus strand of JAVFKX010000260.1, from coordinate 55,975 downwards.
GGTCACCTGATCCCTTTGTTCCAACACCTTCAGCTCTCACCTTTGCAGGGGAGGGGCCGGGGCCATCTGTTGCTAGGAGACCGAGTGTCGGCCCTTCTCTGTGTCCAGGCCCCTCTGTAACACTCATGCACACTTGTCCCACCACCTAGATACTCAAGCACTGCATAGGGGAAACTGAGGCACCCACACAGTACTCAGGGAAACCTTAACAACACTCCTAGTTCGTCACATCTCTCCCCCCTTCGAGACCGAACTGAGCGGGGTCACTTTAGCCAGTGACCTGGGGAAGTTCGAACCTGGTCACACCAGGCCGTTCCAGTTCCACGTGCTCCCTTAGGTCGGCTGGGCTTGATGGCACCCGCAGGCCGCATGTGGGAAGGTTTATGCGGCCCGTGCCCTTTTTCCATCCCAAAACCCCTGGGGTTCAAGCTGAGATCAGGTCTTTTCCCAGCGCTCCAGTCTGGAGGGCTGTAATTCGGGCTCTCTTGGTTAAGAGCCTCCCTCTTGATCTGGTCCCCTCTCTGACCACGTGTCTGTGTCACCAGCCTCTCGGCATCGGCCCCTTTTCCTGGATGCAGCCACGTCGGGGCGAGGTGGTGACTATAGACCGTAAAGCGCCACCCAAATAGATCCGGCTGCTGCTTCTTAAGGGCCTGCACCATGGCCAGGCATTCCCTCTCTATGGCCTGACCGTTCTGCCTCCAGGGCAGCAGCTCCTTGCTCAGATACCCGATGGGGTGTCTCCCCCGCTTCGCATAGGCCTGCATCAGCACCGCGCCCAGCCCTGTGTCTGAGGCTTCGGTGAACACTGTACAGGGCTTGGCCCGGTCTGGGTTTACTCGATTTATCGGCCCCTGGATTAGAGCCTCCTTCAGCGCACAGAGAGCCCTCTGGCCCTGCTCGGTCCAGACTGTCTCGTCTGGCTTCCCCTTCTTACCTAGCTCTGTGATGGGGGCAGCTAGGGAGCTAAAGGGGGGTACAAACCTCTGGTAGTACCCCGCCATCCCGCTACAGGCCTGGACCTGTTCCTTGGTCTGGGGAACAGGCCAATCTCTGATCGCCTCCACCTTGGCCAGCCCTGGGCTGATGAATGACTGGTTCACCTCTAAAGCCAGCCTGTCCTTGGCCTCTCTCTCCAGGTTCTGGGCTCTCTTCCCAGTTACTCTGAATGGGGGACACCTGATGGGAGGATGGGCTCCCATCTCAGGGGAGAGATCCACCAGGGGGTCTTCCCCCTTCTCCTCCCAATCATCCCTTACCGGTTCTAGGGGTCCCCTTACTCTCCTCCCATACCACAGCTTGAAAGGGAAGCCCCCTGGTGATTCCTGGGGCACTTTCCTGTGCCATCGGTGGGGCAGGTACTTGTCCCAGTCCTGGGGATGCTGATTTATACAAGTCCTCAGCATCGGCCTCACGGTCCCTTGAACTTTTTTCACCAGCCCGTTGGACTGAGGGTGATATGCAGAGGCCCAGGTGGGCCAGACCCCACCTCTCTCCCACACGCCCCGGAGCCGGGCTGAGATGGCCTCGGATCCCTGGTCTGTAAGGACCTCGCTGGGGACCCCCATTCTGCTGAAGATGGTCAGCAGCGCGTCTGCCCCGGTGGAGGACAGAGCCACCACCTCTGGGTAGCGGGTGGCGAAATCCATCACCACCAGGATGCATTTCTTCCCTGACCAGGTTGCCCTGCTGAGGGGGCCCACCCTATTCATAGCCACCTTCTGGAAAAGTTCCTCTCTGATGGGCAGGGACCTCCAGGGATCTTCTCCCTTACCCCGGGCCAGGTACAATAGCCGGTGATGATACTTCTGGGGCCCCACCAGCTGCCTCATGATTTCCCACAGTTCGATTTCCCCTTGGGAAGCCCATTCCCGGCACAGGGATTCCTTCTCCCACAGGGATCTGTCTCTGCAGTCTTCCCCAAGGGGGTTTGCAGCGCTGTGGCCAGCAAGTTCCCTTAGCTTCTCCAAGGCCGGATCCCTCTGCAGCTCACTGGCCAGGCCTGGGGTCACCGCCCCACTGAACCCTGTCCCTGGTGGTTCCCTTCCTGCCGTGGAATTACTTTCCGGCCGCACCTCTGGACCAGGCAAGCCTGGTTGGCAGCCGTCCTGCCCTGCCTGTGTGTCCCCCGACTCAACTGGGGTTTCCGCTCCCCCCGTGCTCAGCGCTGCCCTGGCTGTCCCTGTGGGGCCAGGCAGCGAGCTCGCTGCTTTGCTCTCTGCATTACAGATTGCCTGAGCCACCTCTCCATTGTGCAGGGGGGTGGGGAGCATCTCTCTGTCCCACCCCGCCCTAGGGGTCTGGTTACAGGCAGGCAGGTAACCGGGGCCTGGCAGCTCCTCCCCCCTGCCAGCCAGGTCATTTGCATTTTTACTGACCATTTTCCTCTTAGCCAATTGGTTCCCTGCTTTCAAATTCAAATCCTCGGCCGTTACAGGGCCAGGGCCTGGATCCTGTCCCAAAGATACACAGTCACCCCCCAACAGCACCTCACCGCTGATATCCTGGAGAACCCCAACAACCAGCCAGCCCGACCCCTCCTGGGTCTGCACAGGGATCTGGGCCATAGGCAGGGCGAATGGGTCCGTCCCTGGGACCCTCACCCAGGTCACACAGCCCCTCAGCATCTGGTGGGGGTGCACCACCCGGGGCCTGACCACAGTTCTCTCTGTCCCGGGATCTTGCCACCCCAAGAATGTTTTTCCATTGACCATCACCTTCCGCTCCCACTGCGGATCCGCAGGGCTTGAGTCCAGGGCCAGGAGTGGAAATCCGTCCACCATCCCACCCATCTGGCTGACGGAGTTTATGGCCTTGGGACCCAGCAAGGGGGTTAGATCCCGGGGCTTTTCCGCATGGTCTCCCTGGTTCCAATCACCAGCCTGCTCAAAGGCAGTGAGGTGGGCCTCCACATCCCCACCCTCCTTAACCAGGGGCAGCAATTTAGGATCGAGGTTCCCTGCGGAACTGGCACCCCGGAGTCTATTCCCACTTACCCCTGGCCAGTCCCCTATGCCTCTCCGTTCCACCACCGCCAGTTCATGCTGCTGGTGCTGCTTCTCCTGTAGGTCTCTCTCGGGCTCTCGCTGTCTCTCACAGTCCTCTTGCTCTCTCGGACTCAGCTCCAGTCCCATCCGTCTCCGATCCCCTGCTGGGGAACCCGATCGTGAAGACCCCCGTCTGGTTGGGGACCAGACTCTTGGGGATGCCAGGCTACCGCTCCAGCTGCTCCCAGATCCTGCTGTAGCCCCATCGGGGTCAGGAATCTGCTCCTTAGAATGGTCATCCTCCTCCAGCTGCACGATTAGCTGGGCTTTAGTGAGCTTCCCAATGCGTATCCCTCTCTTTTTGCACAGGGTTACAATGCTTCTTTTAAGGAGAAAGCGATATGCCATCACTTCACTGCTCCCAAGTTGCTGTGGATTCGCAGGCCTGTGTGCCCTTAGCTCCCCACGGTTTCCAGGAAGAACCCCAAGTGTGCCAGCCCTTCTCCAGGTCACCGCCTCTTTGCCAGGGTCGAGCCGCAGCTCCTCCGCCCCTGGGTCCACTCACGGCACCTCCAGGGGAACCCTGTCACTGCAAAAATCCTTCTCTCTCCCAGGGCCAAGCCGCAGGCTCCTCCGCCCCTGGGACTGCTCACTGCAGCCCCCAGGGGGACCCCATCATTGCACAGTCCTTCTCGCTGGTCACACACTCCCAGGGGTTAAGCGTAGCTCCTCCGCTCCCCGAAACCGCTCCTCTGTGAGCCTTCAGCACGCCTGGTCCTCGTTAGCCCCCCTTCGTTCTACTGCTCCCCAGTTACTTACTGCAGGAAGTGCCTTCCATGGGGTGCAGTACATCCCACCGCTGCCACCAGTTGTCACGGAGTGTGGGGGAGTCCGGCCCTGCACCCCTCTTCCCCGGATTCACTGGGGGTCTCAGCCAGCCAGTAGAACAGAAGGTTTATTAGAGATGCCAGGAACACAGTCCAACCAGAGCTTGTCAGTACATCCAGGACCCCTTAGTCGGGTCCTTCCGGGGGGCAGGGAGCTTAGACCCCAGCCCGGGGGCTCCCTGCATTTTACCCCACAGCTCCAAACGGGGCAGGGAGGCCAGACCCTGTCTGCCTCTCTCCCCTCTTCTCCGGCCAGCTCCAAACTGAAACTCACCAGCCCCTGCTCCCCCTTTGTCTGCTTCCCGGGCCAGGAGGTCACCTGATCCCTTTGTTCCAACACCTTCAGCTCTCACCTTTGCAGGGGAGGGGCCGGGCCATCTGTTGCCAGGAGACAGGGCCATTCTCTGTGTCGAGGCCTCTGCCCACCCCTGCCTTCTAGGGCTTTGTAACAATCATGCACCGTTGTCCCACCACCTAGATACTCAAGCACTGCATAGGGGAAACCGAGGCACCCACACAGTACTCAGGGAAACCTTAACAACAGTCCTAGTTCGTCACAATCCCCCCATCCACCCATGGGACCCCCATCCCTCTGGGACTCCCCTCCCCCCACACAATTCCCCCATTCGCCCATGGGACCCCCATTCCTCTGGGACCCCCCTCCCCTTCTGGAACCCCATGGGATGCCCCCAGAGCCCCCACAGGGACCCTCCAGCAGGTCCCCCTCCCACCCAGCCCCTTGCAAGCCCCCTGCAGTGAGTCTCCCTGGACGGGAGCCTGACATGCCCCCAAAGGCCCCCCCGCCCCACTGCGTGGGCAGCAGCGACCCCCAGGCGGGTTATTCGCCGTGGGGAACCCGGCGCCGAACACGGATCGGGAGCACGGGGGGCTGGGACCTGCAGCCTGGGGGGACCCAGACCCCCCCCCCCCCCGCCCCATGGGGGCTCAGCGAAACCAGCACGTGGCTGGGAAGCCTCCGAGTTGGACCCATAGGCAGGTCCCTGCCCCCCACCTGGCTCAGTCCCCAGGTCCCATGGGTCAGGCGTGTGGCGGATGGTCCCCAATGGGCCCTGAGCCAGGCCAGGCTGAGTGTCGCCCAGACGCACAAGTGTGAAATACGGACAGGCTAGACTGGGGGGGGGGCAGACTACAGCCCACGGGATGCCCCCCCATGGCGCTGCGGCCCCGGGGGGGGGCAGACTACAGCCCACGGGACGCCCCCCCCATGGCGCTGCGGCCCCGGGTGGGGCAGACTACAGCCCATGGGACGGCCCCCCCATGGCGCTGCGGCCAGCACCACGTCCCTGCGGCCCTGGGGTGGGGGGGCAGAGGGCTCCGCGCACTGCCCTCGCCTGCAGGACCCGCCCCCCGCAGCTCCCATTGGCCGGGAATGGGGAACCATGGCCAATGGGAGCTTCGGGGGAGGTACCCACAGGCGAGGGCAGCGCACGGAGCCCTCTGCCCCCCCCCCCCGGGGCTGCAGGGCCGTGGTGCCGGAGCAGCGCGGGGCCAGGGCAGGCAGGGAGCCGGCCTTACCCGCACTGCGCCCCGGCCGCACCCCGAACCCCTTCTGCACCCCAACCCCCTGCCCTGAGCCCCCTGCCGCACCCCCTCCCACACCCCAACCCCCTGCCCTGAGCCCCCTGCCGCACCCCCTCCCACACCCCCTCCCACACCCCAACCCCCTGCCCTGAGCCCCCTTCCGCACCCCCTCCCACACCCCCTCCCACACCCCAACCCCCTGCCCTGAGCCCCCTGCCGCACCCCCTCCTACACCCCCTCCCACACCCCAACCCCCTGCCCTGAGCCCCCTGCCGCACCCCTCCCACACCCGCTCCCACACCCCAACCCCCTGCCCTGAGCCCCCTGTCACGGAGTGTGGGGGAGTCAGGTCCTGCACCCCTCTTCCCTGGATTCAATGTGACTCTCAGCCAGCCAGTAGAACAGAAGGTTTATTAGGGTTGTCAGGAAAGAGTCCAAACAGAGCTTGTAAGTATGACCAGGACCCCTCAGCTGGGCCCTTCTGGGGGGCAGGGAGCTTAGACCCCAGCTCTGGGGCTCCCTGCGTTTCACCACCCAGCTCCAAACTGACCAAGAGCCAGCCAAACCTCCAGCAGGCTCTTCCCCTTCCCCCGGGGCCCCTCCCCTAGCCTTTTACCATTCTCCCAGCCAAAGGTGTCACCTCCCAACCCCCGTCCTGGCTCATGTTACAGCCTCAGGTAAAGTCTCACACTCCCGATGCAGCCTTTCCCAATGCAGCCAGCCTCTCAGGTCAGATCCATCTCGCTCTCTACTCCGTCACATCGCTCCCCCCTTCGAGACTGAACTGAGCGGGGTCACTCTGACCAGTGGCCTGGGGAAGTTCAGGGCCCCCTCTCCGGGACAATGCATCCGCTATCAGGTTGGCACTTCCCTTCACATGGACCACGTCCATGTCGTAATCCTGCAGGAGCAGGCTCCACCTCAGGAGCTTGGCGTTGGCCCCTTTCATCTGGTGTAGCCAGGTCAGGGGCGAGTGGTCGGTGTACACGGTGAAGTGTCGCCCGAATAGATACGGCTCTAGTTTCTTGAGGGCCCACACCATGGCCAGGCATTCCTTCTCGATGGCCGCATAATTCTGCTCCCGGGGTAGCAACTTCTTGCTTAAATACACGATGGGGTGTCTCTGCCCCGTTTCATCCTCCTGCATTAACACCGCCCCCAGTCCCATGTCTGAGGCGTCGGTGAACACCAGAAAGGGCTTGTCAAAGTCTGGGTTTGCCAGAACCGGGTCCCTGATCAAAGCCTCCTTCAGTGCACAGAGAGCCCTCTGGCACTCCTCGGTCCAGACCACCTTGTCTGGCTTCCCCTTCTTGCATAGCTCAGTGATGGGGTTGGCTATGGCGCTAAAGTGGGGCACAAATCTTCGATAGTACCCCGCCATCCCAATAAAGGCCTGGACCTGCTTTTTGGTTTGGGGAGCGGGCCAGTCCCGGATCACCTCCACCTTGGCTGGTTCTGGCTTTAGGCGGCCGCTCCCCACCCGGTGTCCCAGGTAGGACACTTCAGCCATCCCCACCTTGCACTTCTCCGCTTTTACGGTCAGCCCAGCCTCCCGGAGTCGGTCCAGCACTTGTTTAACCTGGGACACATGGTCCTCCCAGGTCTGGCTAAAGACACAGATATCATCGATATACGCCACAGCGAAGCTCTCCATCCCCTTCAGTAGCTGATCCACCAGGCGCTGGAAGGTGGCTGGCGCTCCCTTGAGACCGAAAGGCAGGGTCAGGAACTCGTAGAGCCCCAGAGGAGTAATGAAGGCAGATTTCAGCCGGGCATCTGCATCCAGTGGCACTTGCCAGTAGCCCTTTGTAAGATCCATGGTGGTGAGGTACCGAGCCCCTCCCAGCTTGTCTAGGAGCTCGTCCGGCCGGGGCATGGGGTAGGCATCGGATACAGTGATGGCATTGAGCTTCCGATAGTCCACACAGAACCGGATCGACCCATCCTTTTTGGGGACCAGCACCACCGGCGAGGCCCAAGGGCTGGACGACGGCTGGATCACCCCCAAAGCCAGCATGTCCTTGACCTCTCTTTCCAGGTCCCGAGCTGTCTTCCCTGTGACTCGGAAGGGGAAGCATCTTATAGGTTGGTGCGATCCTGTCTGCACCCGGTGGACAGTCAGATTAGTGCGACCAGGCTGGTTGGAAAACAGCTGTCGGTACAGATGCAGCACCCCTCTGATCTCAGCTTGCTGGGCAGGGGTTAGCTGATCAGAGAGAGGGATTGTTTCTTGGGAGGAACCAGCTCCTGTCTCAGGGAATAGATCTACTAGAGGGTCACTTCCCTGCTCCTCCCAATGTCCACACACGGCCAGCACCACATTCCCCCTGTCTATTGACATGGTACTATTGACATGGTACACCCGGCAGTGGTGTGCCCGGTTAGACAGCTCCACCACATAATTTACCTCATTTAGCTGCTTGACAACCTTGAAAGGGCCTTCCCAAGCGGCCTGCAGCTTGTTTTTCCTCACGGGGATGAGAACCATCACCTGCTCCCCGGTGGCGTAGGCGCGGGCCCGCGCCGTGCGGTCATACCAGACCTTTTGCTTCCTCTGGGCTCTGGCCAGATTTCCCTTGGCCAGGCCCATGAGCTCAGTAAGTCTCTCTCGGAAGGTCAGGACATACTCCACCACTGACTCTCCCTCGGGGGCGGCCTCCCCCTCCCATTCGTCTCTCATCAGGTCCAGGGGCCCCCTTACCCTCCTGCCATATAACAGTTCGAAGGGCGAGAATCCAGTAGACTCCTGAGGCACTTCCCTGTACGCGAACAGCAGGTGCGGTAGGTACTTGTCCCAGTCCTGCGGGTGCTGGTTCATAAAGGTTTTCAGCATCATCTTTAGCGTCCCATTGAACCTCTCCACCAGCCCATTGGACTGGGGATGATATGCTGAGGCCCAGCTGTGCCGGACCCCACATTTCTCCCACAAGCACCGGAGCAGGGCCGACATGAAGTTGGACCCTTGGTCTGTCAGGACTTCCTTGGGGAACCCCACTCGGCTGAAAATGGTCAGCAGCGCATCCGCCACGGTGTCCGCTTCAATGGAGGATAAGGGCACCGCCTCGGGGTAGCGGGTGGCGAAATCTACCACCACCAGGATGTATTTCTTCCCCGACCGGGTTGTCTTGCTGAGAGGCCCCACTATGTCCATGGCCACCTTCTGGACGGGCTCCTCTATGATGGGCAAAGGCCTCAAAGCCGCTTTCCACTTGTCCCGAGCCTTCCCCACCCGCTGACAGGGGTCACAGGACCGGCAGTACTGATGGACAGTTGTAAAGACCCCAGGCCAGTAAAAGTTCTGTAGCAGACTCTGCCTGGTGCGCCGGATCCCCTGGTGCCCTGCGAGAGGGATGTCATGGGCCAGGTACAGTAGCTTGCGGCGATACTTCTGGGGGACCACCAGCTGCCTCCTGATCCCCCATGTCTCCATCTCACCGGGGGGAGCCCATTCCCGGTACAGGAACCCCTTCTCCCACAGGAACCTCTCCTGGCAACCTCTCCACATGGTCTGTACCTCCCTGCGGTCGGCCAGGTCCCTGAGCTTCCGCAAGGAGGGATCTCTCTGTAACTCGGCCTGGAACTCAGCCGCTGGGGAAGGAATGGGAACCTGTTCTCTCGTGCTGTCTGTGTCTGAGGCCGCAGCCTCTCTGCGCCTGGTCCTGGGGTACTCCCTCCCCACTGGGCCAGGGTCTTGCGCCCCGTGCAAGGCACCCTCTCCGAGGCCCGGGCGTAGCGCCCCTTGCCGGCTCTGGCTACGGGTCACGACCAGGGTATCCCGGGATTCACTGGGCCAGTCTTCTAGGTCCCCCCCCATCAGTACCTCAGTGGGCAAATGCTGATGCACCCCTATGTCCTTGGGGCCCTCCTTGGCCCCCCATTTCAGGTGTACCCTCGCCACGGGTACCTTGAACGGGGTCCCGCCCACCCCTGTTAGGGTCAGGTAGGTGTTGGGTACCACCCGATCTGGGGCCACCACCTCGGGCCGGGCCAGCGTCACCTCCGCGCCCGTATCCCAGTATCCAGTGACCTTCCTCCCATCTATCTCCAGGGGAACAAGGCACTCTCTCCGAAGGGACAGCCCCGCGCCCACCCTATAAACCGAGAACCCTGAGTCCGGAGCATCCAGCCCCCCCGAGGAGCTGGTCTGGGGCCTTCCTCCCTCCGGAGCCGTTGATAAGCTGCCAGCCCCCCTCTTCTGGGCTGTCGGCCCCTCATCTGGCTGGGTCCCTACCCAGTTAACCCGGTGTGGGTTTGGTCTGCTCAGTCTGTCTCTGATCTTGGGGCACTGGGACCGTACGTGGCCCCTCTGGCCGCAGTGATAGCAGCTCATGTCCCGTTGGTCCCCTCGAGCAGGTCGGTTGGTTCTGATGTCGGAGGTTCCCCTCGGGAGGGGGTTCTCCCTATTTCCCCTTTGGGAGGTCCCATGCTGCCTCTCTTGCTGCCTCAGGGTGGGCCTGCTCCTTTGGGAGTCCTCCCTGCCACCCCTTGACCGACTGTTCATGAACTCGTCGGCCAGCCGCCCTGCGTGCTGCGGGCTCCCTGGATTTTTGTCCATCAACCATAGCTTCAGGTCTGATGGGCACAGTTCATACAGTTGTTCTAGTACGAATAGTTCGAGCAGGTCCTCCATAGTTTGGGCCCCAGCGGTCCACTTGCGGGCGTATCCATGTATCCGGTTGGCCAGTTGTAGGTACGTGATCTCAGGGGTTTTTCGCTGATCCCGGAACCTTTGACGGTACATCTCGGGAGTCAGCCCAAGCTCGCAGAGCAGGGCCTTTTTGAACAGTTCATAGTCCCCAGTCTCCGTCTCTTTCATTCGGCCGTACACGTCCAGGCCTGCAGGGTCTAGTAAGGGGGTGAGATACTGGATCTTGTCTGCAGGGTCAACCTTGTGCAACCTGCAGGCATTCTCAAAGGCCGCCAGGAAGCTGTCTATGTCTTCCCCTTCCTTACGCCGGGCCAGGAAGTTACGATCAAACTTCCCTGTAGTCTTGGGTCCCCCCTCACTCACCACAGCCGGGGCTTCACTGCTCCTCAGCCTGGCCAGCTCCAGCTCATGCTGGCGTTGTTTCTCCTCATGCTGGCGTTGTTTCTCCTCATGCTGGCGTTGTTTCTCCTTCTCCTCCAGCTCATGCTGGCGTTGTTTCTCCTTCTCCTCCAGCTCATGCTGGCGTTGTTTCTCCTTCTCCTCCAGCTCATGCTGGCGTTGTTTCTCCTCGTGCTGACGCTGCTTTTCCCGTTCTTCCCTCTCCTCCTTCAGTTCCTGCTGCCTCAACTCGAGCTCTTTCAGTTTTATCTCCCTCTCCCAATCCAGCCGCCTCCACTGCTGGGATGGGGAGCTCCTCCGGGAAGATCCCCTGCTGGCCGCCGGGGTCAAGGTGCCCTCGGTATTTGCTGGGCTTTCCCCAACCTCTCCCCTGGGCAGAGGCGAGAGGGGTCTTGGGATGTCCTCAGCAGCAGTCTGACCCCTCCCAGCCAGGTCGGGCCCTGGGGCCCATGCTGCGTCTGCCGGGCGGCTTCCCCCAGGGACAGGGATCGGGTCATCCAAGCGATCCTTCTCCTCCAGCTGCGCAATCAGCTGGTCTTTGGTGGACTTCCCAATGCGCAGCCCCCTCTGCCTGCACAGCTCCACCAGGTCGTTCTTACGGCGCTTAGCATACATCTTCCTGCTAGCCACTCTCAGGCCTGTGCGGTCTTGGTCCCCACGGCTTCCAGGAGGAACCCCTAGTGTGCCAGCCCTTCTCACTGGTCACACCCTCAGGGTTAAGCGTAGCTCCTCCGCCCCCCGAAACCACTTCTCTCTGCCTCTTCAGCAACCTGCTCCCCGTCAATCCCCCTTCGTTGTACTGCTCTCCAGTCACTTACTGCAGGAAGTGCCGTTCATGGGGTGCAGAAGATCCCACCGCTGCCACCAGTTGTCACGGAGTGTGGGGGAGTCAGGTCCTGCACCCCTCTTCCCTGGATTCAATGTGACTCTCAGCCAGCCAGTAGAACAGAAGGTTTATTAGGGTTGTCAGGAAAGAGTCCAAACAGAGCTTGTAAGTATGACCAGGACCCCTCAGCTGGGCCCTTCTGGGGGGCAGGGAGCTTAGACCCCAGCTCTGGGGCTCCCTGCGTTTCACCACCCAGCTCCAAACTGACCAAGAACCAGCCAAACCTCCAGCAGGCTCTTCCCCTCCCCCGGGGCCCCTCCCCTAGCCTTTTACCATTCTCCCAGCCAAAGGTGTCACCTCCCAACCCCCGTCCTGGCTCATGTTACAGCCTCAGGTAAAGTCTCACACTCCCGATGCAGCCCGTCCCAATGCAGCCAGCCTCTCAGGTCAGATCCATCTCGCTCTCTACTCCGTCACACCCCCTGCCGCACCCCTCCCACACCCCCTCCCACACCCCAACCCCCTGCCCTGAGCCCCCGCCGCACCCCCTCCCACACCCCCTCCCACACCCCAACCCCCTGCCCTGAGCCCCCTGCCGCACCCCCTCCCACACCCCCTCCCACACCCCAACCCCCTGCCCTGAGCCCCCTGCCGCACCCCCTCCCACACCCCCCCACACCCCCTCCCGCACCCCATACCGCACCCCCTCCCATACCCCAACCCCCTGCCCTGAGCCCCCTCCCACACCCCCTCCCGCACCCCCTCCCGCACCCCAACCCCCTGCCCCAGCCCTACATTCATGGCCCTGCCTGCAATTCCCCCACCCAGATGTGGCCCTCGGGCCAGTTTGCCCAGCCCTGGTATAGAGCCAATACTTATAACTTGAAATACAGAAACGATCCCTGCCCCCAGCCAGCCAGACCCTGCTCTGAGACACCCCATGTGACCCCTTGATACAAGATTTGGTGCCACTACAGGACCTTGGTTGCAACCATGATCAATCCGGTCCCAGGTCATGTCAATAACGTCACAGTCACGCCCCCCCTGCCCCCTTCCTCGTGCCCCCCCTGTGAGGGCCCGCCCAGCTGGGTCTGGGTGTATGGGGGGGCTGGGTATCATCTAATCCTCTCCCTTCCCCGACCCCCCCGGGCAGGTGAACGAGGGGGCGGCGAACGTGACCCTAAAGCGCAGCCTCCTGGCGCAGAAGCTGGGACGCCCCCTGCAGGACCTGGCAGGGACCAACCTCTACATCGCGGTGACCTTCATAGAGACCGCCAGTGAGTGCGGGGGCCGGGGCTCGGCCCCTCTAGGGGGCGCCGGCTCTCACCCGGCCCCAGGGCGGGGACTGGCTGGCTCAGGGGGGCGGGGAATGGGGCAGGGGCATGTCCCCTCTAGGGGGCGCCGGCTCCCATCCGGCCCCGGGTACTCCTGGGGGAATTCTACACCAAAAAATTCTACACACAATATTTTAAAATTCTGCATAAATCTGCCTATTTTATTTGTCAAAATAACACAATATTATCACGCCAGTGACAATTATTTTTGATCATTTATTTCAAATGACCTGTCAGCAAGTGTGTCTGTAACAATAGAGAGAACAAACAAGATTCAGGAAAGGTTTTTTCACAAACAGATTCCTTGCTAGGCAAATTAATCCCGAACTCGAAGTAATAATTCATTTAAACGACAATCCAGACCCGGATTTCCCGCCCCCCTCAGAAGCAAAGGCTGGGGGGAGTCGGGGGTAATGGAGGAGCTGAGGGAGAGCTGTCCACATGTGTCCCTCCACCCTCTCTCAGACACCCACTTCCCCCCTCCCCATGTGTCCCTGCACCCCTACCCCTGTCCCCATGTGTCTCTGTGGCCCCACTCAGCCACCCTGTCCCTATGTAGCTCTGCACCCCTCCCGCATCACCAGGTGGTCCTGCACCTCCCTCCCCGTGTGGCCCGGTGCCTCCACTCCCATTCATCCCCTGCTCCAGTCTGTCCTCCCCCACTAGCTCCTATGAGCCCCTGTCTGACCACCCCCCAGCACCCACCCCATAGCCCCTGTCTCCTGACCTGACCCCCTGCGAAGAAGTCAGGCTCCTTCTCTTCCCTTGCTGGCCGGGAGCTGCTGCTTTGTCCTAGCACCGCAGCACCCTCTGGTGGGCAAAAGGCGGAACTGCAGCAATATTTTGGCAGAAGCTTTTTTCTGCGCAAAAAACTTAAAATATGCATGGCTCATTAATTCTCATTAATTATGCGCACATCCAGTAGTGCAGAATTCCCCCAGGAGTACCCAGGGCAGGGACTGGCTGGCTCAGGGGGGCGGGGAATGGGGCAGGCGCCTGTCCCCTCTAGGGGGTGCCAGCTCCCATCCGGCCCCAGGGCAGGGACTGGGTAGCTCAAGGGGGTGGGGAATGGGGCACGGGGCCTGTCCCCTCTGGGGGGCGCCGGCTCCCATCCGGCCCCAGGGCAGGGACTGGCTGGCTCAAGGGGGCAGGGAATGGGGCAGGGGCCTGTCCCCTCTGGGGGGCGCTGGCTGTGATCCTGCAGGGCGGGGGCTGGGCCTGTATGCGCCGTTCATACTCGCGTCGCCCCCTGCAGGCGGGGAGCTGGAGGAACAGGAGCTGAGCACCGTCAAGTTCGTGACGTCTCCCTACAGCGTGGACCTGTCGCAAACCAAACGGCACTTCATCCCTGGGGCGCCCTTCCTTGTGCTGGTGGGGCAGCTGCCCTGGCTGCCTGGGGCTGGGGGTGGAGGCTCACGGGTCGGGGGACTGGGGGGTGCATAGCTGTGGGTCGGGGTGGGGCGGGGATTGGGGGCTGGGAGACTCCGGCTGGGGGGTGGGGGGCTGGGGTTGTATAGCTGCGGGTCGGGTGGGGGGATCGGGGGTAGGGGGCATGGAGCTGGGGGGATGGGGAAGGGGGGCTCTGTGTACCCGGGGCTGTTTGTGTCTGCAGCCCCCCCACTCTCCCATCTCCCCCCAGGCCCGTGTCACCTTGGCCGACGGCTCCCCGGCCCCCCACACCCCCGTGCGGGTCTCAGCCCAGGTGTCGGGGGGCCCGTCGCACCCCGAGAGACGGGTGGTGGCGGACGAGAGCGGGGTGGTTCTGTTCCCCCTCAACCTGGACTCCAGAGCCAGCGCCCTCACCCTGAAGGTAGGGCCCCCGGGGGCGCGGGGGGGGGATGGAGAGAGGGTGGATGGGGACGGCGGGAGGGGGAGGGGGACGGATGGAGGGATGAGGTGGGGGAGGGGGATGGATGGTGGGGTGGGGAGGGGGTATGGAGGCTGGCTTGGGGCTGGTGGGAGGGGGATGGGAGGGGGCAGGGCCCAGCTGGGGGGCAGGCGGTGGTCCCCCTGAGCCGTGCCCCCCCCCAGGTGGTGGCGGGGGAGAAGGACCCGGCCGAGGGGTCTCTCCGGGCGGCGCCGGTTCGGTCCCCCAGTGGGAGCTACCTGGTGCTGGAGAAGCCGAGCTCGGGGGCCGCGCGGCCCGGCCAGTCGCTCACCGTGGGGCTCAAGGACCTCGGCTCCGGCGACTTCGCCCACTTCTACTACATGGTGAGCGAGCGCGGCAGGCGGGAGAGCGCCCCCCACTGCCCCCCAATGCTCCCCAGTGCCCCCAGTGCTCCCCAGGGCCCCCACTGCCCCCCAGTGCTCCCAGTGCTCCCCAGGGCCCCCACTGCCCCCCCAGTGCCCGCCAGTGCCCCCCAACGCTCCCCAGGGCCCCCACTGCCCCCCACTGCCCCCCTGGGCCCCCACTGCCCCCCAGCACTCCCCACTGCCTCCCAGACCTCCCCAGTGTCCCCTACTTTCCCCTGGTTGGGAGAGTGCCCCCAGTGCCCCCCAGTGCCATCCAGCACCCCCCAGCTCCCACGAGCACCCCCCAGCATCTCCCAGTGCCCCCCAGTGCCATCCAGCACCCCCATACCCCCTACTGCCCCCCAGCCAGGAGAGTGCCCCCCAGTGCCCCCCAGCACCCCCGAGTGCATCCAGTGCCCCCTGTGCCCCCTACTGCCCCCCGGCCGGGAGAGCACCCCCTACTGTCATCCCCAGTGCCCTACAGCAGCTGGGAGAGCCCCCTGCTGCCCCCGCCCCGCCCCCTGCAGCCCAGCCCCCCAGCGCCGCCCTGGGACCAGCTGTGGGTCTCCCCGGCAGGTGCTGCACCGGGGCTCCATCGTGGCGGCTCAGGCCGTGGCCCGGACGTCCTACACCGCGATCTCCGTCCCCGTCACCCCCGAGCTGGTCCCAGCC
Source organism: Macrochelys suwanniensis (assembly GCA_033296515.1). NCBI lineage: Eukaryota > Metazoa > Chordata > Testudines > Chelydridae > Macrochelys > Macrochelys suwanniensis. The sequence continues at coordinate 40,448 of JAVFKX010000260.1, read as the reverse complement.
TTCCGGCTCGTGGCCTTTTACCGGCGCGGGGACGAGGTGGTGGCCAACTCCCTGTGGGTGGACGTGGTGGACCGGTGCAAGGGCAAGGTAAAGCCGGGCGGGTGGGGGGGGAGTGGGGCAGGGGAGTGGGGAGGGGCGAGGCGGGTGGTGTGGGGCAGTGAGTGGGGCGGGGTTTGGTGCAGGAGTTCTGTGGGGTGGGTGGGGTGGGTGAGGTGGAGCACGGGGCCGGGTGGGGGCGGTGTGGGGCCGGATGTGGGGCCCCCCTGACCCGTGCCCCCCCAGCTGGAGCTGCGGCTGGATTCGGACAGCTGGGAGCTGCGCCCCCACGAGACACTCAAGTTCACGGTGGCCACCGACTCCCGCGCCTCCGTCTCCCTGGTGGCCGTCGACTCGGCCGTCTACATCGTCAACCGCCGGCACCGCCTCACCCCCGCCAAGGTACGGCCGAGCCCCCCCGCTCTGACCCCCGACCCCTGACCTCCCCGGGGGGCTGAGCCACCGCCCCCTAGAGTCACCCCTGTCACGGAGTATGGGGGAGTCCGGCCCTGCACCCCTCTTCCCCGGCTTCACTGGGAGTCTCAGCCAGCCAGTAAAACAGAAGGTTTATTAGAGATGCCAGGAACACAGTCCAAACAGAGCTTGTCAGTACATCCAGGGCCCCTCAGTCGGGCCCTTCCGGGGGGCAGGGAGCTTAGACCCCAGCCTGGGGGCTCCCTGCATTTCACCCCACAGCTCCAAACGGGGCAGGGAGGCCAGACCCTGTCTGCCTCTCTCCCCTCCTCTCCAGCCAGTTCCAAACAAACTCTCCAGCCCCTCCTCCCCCTTTGTCTCCTTCCCGGGCCAGGAGGTCACCTGATCCCTTTGTTCCAACACCTTCAGCTCTCACCTTTGCAGGGGAGGGGCCAGGGCCATTTGTTGCCAGGAGACAGAGTGTCGGCCATTCTCTGTGTCCAGGCCTCTGCCCACCCCTGCCTTCTAGGGCTTTGTAACAATCATGCACCGTCGTCCCACCACCTAGATACTCAAGCACTGCATAGGGGAAACCGAGGCACCCACACAGTACTCAGGGAAACCTTAACAACAGTCCTAGTTCGTCACAACCCCCCAGCCTGGGGCGTGGCCTACGACCCCCAGCCTTGAGTTGGGCCCTTCCATGGTCAACCCATGGAGAGCCAACGGTCATCTCCAGGCCATTAGCCTCCTTGGGCTTGACCTACGACCTTTGAAGGGTCAACCCATTAGGCGTGGATGGTCCTCAGCCCCTTGGGTTTGACCTCTGACCTCCCAAATGGGCTTATGCCCATGACTGGCCAATCACGGCCTCCTCTATTTAAGGGGCCTTGGCCCCGGACTCACCCCCAGGACTTGGGTTTGACCCACGACCCCACTGGTGACCTATGACCCCAAACGGTCAAAGGTGAGAGAATGGGGCCATGACGGGCATGGCCAAGTGTGACGGACGCCGGCCACGGGTTCCTCCTGGGACCTGGGGGGACAATGAACCTCCTCTTCTGTCTGCCCCCCCCCGGCTTCTCTCCCCCCACCCCTCATCCCCCGGCTTCTGTCCCCCCACCCCCATCCCCCGGCTTCTGTCCCCCCCCGGTGTCTGTCCCCCCCCCCGGCGTCTGTCCTCCCCCCTGGCTTCTCTCCCCCCACCCCCATCCCCCGACTTCTGTCCCCCCCCGGTGTCTGTCCCCCCCCCGGCGTCTGTCCTCCCCCCTGGCTTCTCTCCCCCCACCCCCCATCCCCCGGCTTCTGTCCCCCCCGGCTTCTGTCCCCCCACCCCCCCTGGCTTCTCTCCCCTCACCCCGGTGTCTGTCCCCCCACCCCCCATCCCCCGGCGTCTGTCCCCGCCCCCGGCTTCTCTCCCCCCATCCCCCGGCTTCTCTCCCCCGCCCCCCAGGTGTTCGCGGCCATGGACAGCTACGACCTGGGCTGCTCGCCGGGCAGTGGGGCCGACGCCCTGGGGGTGTTCGGAGACGCCGGCCTGGCCCTGCGTGTGGGGGAGCTGGAGAGCCCGCTGCGGAAGGGTGAGCCGGGGGGCAGGGGGGAGGACCTGGGGAGGGGGGGAATGGGGGGGGCTGAGGGGTGGGGGTCACGTGGGGGCCAGGAGGGGGTCAGGGGCTGGGACCCGCCCCAGTCTGACCCCCGCCCCCCTGCGGTCTTTGGACCCCCAGGGCCCGGCTGCGGCCAGGATGCCCCCCGCAGGAAGCGCTCGCTGGACTTCCAGGTGCAGATCCAGCAGAAGGGTGAGTGAGGGGGTGCGGGGGGGGGCTCTGCCCAAGGGGGGGGTGGGATCTACCCTGCCCCCCACCCAACCCCTGCACCAACCCTGCCCCCCACCCATCCCCCCACCCCTGCACCCATCCTGTGCCACGGACCCACCAGGTCGGTGCTGTGACCCCCAGCCGTGGGGCGGCCCCTTGAAGGCCCCCTTTGCTGTTCCAGCCCCCCAAGGGTGCCCTTATTCGCCCATGGCCAGCCTGGGCCCCTGGACAAGGACAATGGTGCCAGGCATTCCCCGCCCCCCCCGGCCCGTCTGATACTCCCCCCCACACGGCCCGTCTGACGCTCCCCCCGCCCCCCGGCCCGTCTGACACTCCCCCCCACACGGCCCGTCTGACGCTCCCCCCGCCCCCCGGCCCGTCTGACGCTCCCACCCCCCCTCCCCGTCTGCCCCCAGCCTCGCAGTACCAGGCCGACCCGCTGGCCCTGCGGTGCTGCAAGGACGGGATGACGCGGGTGCCGATGCGCCGGACGTGCGAGCAGCGAGCGACGCGGATCCAGGGCGCCAACGCCCCCGTCTGCCGCCCCCCCTTCCTCGACTGCTGCCAATTCGCCACCAACCTGCGCCGCAAGGCCCGGAACTGGGGCTCCAGCGGCCTGGCCCGGGGTGAGCCCAGACACCGGGGGCCTTCCCTGGGCTCGGGCGGGGGCTGGGAGCCAGGACGCCTGGGTTCTCTCCCAGCTCGGGGAGGGGAGGGGGGCTGGTGGCTGGAGCAGGGGGTGGGAGCCAGGACTCCTGGGTTCTCTCCCGGCTCGGGGAGGGGAGGGGGGCTGGTGGCTGGAGCAGGGGGTGGGAGCCAGGACTCCTGGGTTCTCTCCCAGCTCGGGGAGGGGAGGGGGCCTGGTGGCTGGAGCAGGGGGTGGGAGCCAGGACTCCTGGGTTCTCTCCCGGCTCGGGGAGGGGAGGGGGGCTGGTGGCTGGAGCAGGGGGGGCTGGGAGCCTGGCTCTGGGGTCTCGCCCCCCCGTCCCTGACCCCCCCCCGCTCTGCCCCGTGCAGTGAACCCCGAGGTGGAGGAGGACGATTTCTTCGACGACGATTCTGTTCTGACCCGGAGCGTCTTCCCCGAGAGCTGGTTGTGGAAAACCTTCACCGTGGACGGGAGCAGCCGGTCAGGGACCCCCGGGTGCCCCTCCCCCACTTCTCCTCGCGTGCCCCTCCCCCACACTTCTCCTGGGATACCCCTCCCCCCACCCCAGGGCTCCCCTTCTTCCCAGGCATCCCCCAATATCCCTCCAAGCACCTCCCCTGGGGCCACCCTCCCTACCCAGCCACCCAGCCCCTCTCCCCATGTGGCCCAGTGCCTCCACTCCCATTCATCCCCTGCTCCAGTCTGTCCTCCCCCACTAGCCCTTATGAGCCCCTGTCTGACCCCCCCCCAGCACCCTCCCCATAGCCCCTGTCTCCTGACCTGACCCCCTGTGAAGAAGTCAGGCTCCTTCTCTTCCCTCGCTGACCGGGAGCTGCGGCTTTGTCCTAGCACCGCAGCACCCTCTGGTGGGCAAAAGGCGGAACTGCAGCAACAGTTTGGCAGACGCGTATTAATTCTGCACGTGTGCAGTAGTGCAGAAGTCCCCCAGGAGTACCCAGGCGGGACTGGCTGGCTCAGGGGGGCAGGGAATGGGGCATGGGGCCTGTCCCCTCTAGGGGGCGCCGGCTGTGATCCTGCAAGGCAGATCCCCCCATATCCCTCCAAGCATCTTCCCTGGGCCACCCTCCTTATCCAGCTCCCACGTGCAGCCCAGCCCCCCCCCCACTGACCCTCCCCCACCCCCGTCTCCCACAGGCAAACCCACCTGGTGCCGGATTCGATCACCACCTGGGAGATCCAGGCTGTCAGCATGTCGCTGACCACAGGTGAGTCCGCCCCCCCATGCCCCCCCTCGTCCGTCCCCCTGCCCCCCGATCCCCCGCGGCTCACCCAGCTCCTCCCCCGCCCCAGGGATCTGCGTGTCTGACCCGCTCAGCATCCGCGTCTTCCAGGATTTCCACGTCTCCCTGCGGCTGCCCTACGCCGTGAAGCGTTTCGAGCAGCTGGAGCTGCGCCCGGTGCTGTACAACTACCAGGATCAGCCCGTCAACGTGAGGGGCCCCCATCGGCCATGCCCCCCAGTCGCCTGCCAGCCCGGCCCTGCCAGTGCCCCTCACTCCCGACCCGCAGCCCCCAGCCTTGCCCCCAGCCCTGCCGGTGCCCCTCACTCCCGACCTGCAGCCCCTGCCCTGCCCCCAGCCCTGCTGATGCCCCTCACTCCTGACCCACAGCCCCTGGTCCTGCCCCCAGCCCGGCCGGTGCCCCTCACTCCCGACCCGCAGCCCCTGGTGCTGTCCCCAGCCCTGCCGGTGCCCCTCACTCCCGACCCGCAGCCCCCTGCCCAGCGGTGCCCCTCACTCCCGACCCGCAGCCCCGGGTGGGGGTCTCAGCTCTCTCTCCCCCCAGGTCTCGGTGCACATGGAGCGCTCAGAGGGCGTCTGCTCCCCGGCGACCGGGGGCCGGCTGTCCCGCCAGGCCATGCGGGTGCCGGCGCGGGGGGCCCTGGCCGTGCCCTTCGCCCTGGTGCCCATGGGCGCCGCCGACATCCCCGTCACCATCACGGCCCAGGGGCGCTGGGGGCTCGGGGACAGCATCACCCGGAGCCTGCGGGTGGAGGTGAGAGGGGGGCCGAGCCCCACGGAGCCTTCACCTGCTGGGCCCCTCCCCCGCCTGCTCTGCCCCCTCTGCCCCTCCCCCACCTCTTCCTGCCCCCTCTGCCCCTCCCCCGCCTGTTCCGCCCCTCCCCCGCCTGCTCCGCCCCTCCCCCGCCTGCTCTGCCCCCTCTGCCCCTCCCCCGCCTGCTCCGCCCCTCCCCCGCCTCCTCCTGCCCCCTCTGCCCCTCCCCCACCTGTTCCGCCCCTTCCCCACCTCCTCTGCCCCTCCCCCGCCTGTTCTGCCCCTCCCCATCTGCTCTGCCCCGCCCCCTCTGCTCCTCCCCCGCCTGTTCCACCCCTCCCCCACCTGCTCCGCCTCTCCCCCGACTGCTCTGCCCCCTCTGCCCCTCCCCCACCTGCTATGAGCCTCCCTGCCTGCTCTGCCCCTCCCGCACCTGCTCCTGTCCCCTCTGCCCCTCCCCCACCTGCTCTGCTCCTCCCCCACCTCTTCCTTCCTCTTCTGAACCTCCCCTACCTGCCCCTCCCCTCCGCCAGCCTGACCCCTCCTCCTCTCCCCCACCTGCCCCTCCCCTGCCACATCTGCCCCCTGGGGTACAGTTCTGACCCCTCATCTTGCCCCACAGAGAGAAGGCGCTGCCCAGGTGGAGGAGATGAGCTACTCACTGGAGTCTGAAGGTGGGCGACCCCCAGGGGGTGGGGGCAGGGGGAGTCTCTGAGGGGCTCCATAGGGTGCCAAAGGAGGGGCTGGGGGGGGCTGCCCCTGGGGTGGGGTTTGGGGGCCGCCCGGATCCCGTCTGACCCCCTGTCTCCCCACAGGGAGGCGCAGCCGGGAGCTGGAGGTCCCGGGGGAGCTGCCCCCCGACGCCATCCCTGGCGGGGACTTCAAGATGAGCGTCCGTGTCACGGGTGAGAGACCCCCCGCTGCCCCTCCCCCACCCTCCCCCATGCCCCCGCTGCCCCTCCCTCACCCTCCACCATGCCCCCTCTGCCCTCCCCCATCACCCCCCCCACACACGGCCCAGGCCCTGGGCCCCCCGTCGAGTCCCAAAGACGGAGACTGCCTCACTCCCAGGAGCCCAGGCCCCCGCGTCCCACGCCCCGCTGTCCCTCCTCCAGCCTCTGTCCCCCCCGGGCTGCACCACCCCCCGGGTGCTCCTTGCCCAGCGAGCGGGCGCCGGCCGGTCCCCAGGGGTCGCTGTGACACTCACACCCTCCCACGCCGCGGGAACGAGGCCGGTTCTGGTGGGACCCAAGGGAGAGTCAATGGGGGACAAACCACTCAGAGCTGGGGGGTCACAGCCCCCGGCTGGGTCCTTATTACCAGCCAGACGGAGAGAACGTCGGTCTCACCTCACCGGCTCCCCAGCAATCCCCACAGACACCCCAGCTCCCAGTATCCCACCAGGGCCCCTCGCTATGGGGACAGACGGGTCTGAGAACCACCGACGCCCCAGTACAAGAAACAAGCTGCAGCAGCTTTTGAGTCTCTCCCCCCGGTGCGGTGTCTGTGGGTCGCTCCCCCCAGCGCGGTGTCTGTGGGTCGCTCCCCCCGGCACGGTGTCTGAGGGCCGCTGACGCTGTCTCTGCCCCCGGCGCGGTGTCTGAAGGTCGCTCTCCCCGACGTGGTGTCTGAGGGCCGCTGACACTGTCTCTCCCCCCGGCGCGGTGTCTGAGGGCCGCTGACGCTGTCTCTCCCCCCGGCGCGGTGTCTGAGGGCCGCTGACGCTGTCTCTGCCCCCGGCGCGGTGTCTGAAGGTCGCTCTCCCCGACGCGGTGTCTGAGGGCCGCTGACACTGTCTCTCCCCCCGTCGCGGTGTCTGAGGGCCGCTGACGCTGCCTCTCCCCCCGGCGCGGTGTCTGAGGGCCGCTGACGCTGTCTCTGCCCCCGGCGCGGTGTCTGAGGGCTGCTGATACTGTTGCTCCCCCCGGCACGGTGTCTGTGGGCCGCTCCCCCCAGCGCGGTGTCTGAGGGCTGCTGACGCTGTCTCTCCCCCTGGCGCGGTGTCTGAGGGCCGCTGACGCTGTCTCTCTCCCCGGTGCGGTGTCTGAGGGCCGCTCCCCCCGGCGTGGTGTCTGTGGGTCGCTCCCCCCGGTGCGGTGTCTGTGGGCCGCTGATGCTGTCTCTCCCCCCGGCGCGGTGTCTGAGGGCCGCTGACGCTGTCTCTCTCCCCGGTGCGGTGTCTGAGGGCCGCTCCCCCCGGCGTGGTGTCTGTGGGTCGCTCCCCCCGGTGCGGTGTCTGTGGGCCGCTGATGCTGTCTCTCCCCCCGGCGCGGTGTCTGAGGGCCGCTGACGCTGTCTCTCTCCCCGGTGCGGTGTCTGAGGGCCGCTGACGCTGTCTCTGCCCCCGGCGCAGTATCTGTGGGTCGCTGACGCTGTCTCTCCCCCCGGCACGGTGTCTGAGGGCCGCTGACGCTGTCTCTCCCCCCGGCGCGGTGTCTGTGGGCCGCTGACACTGTCTCTCCCCCCGGCGCGGTGTCTGAGGGCCGCTGACGCTGTCTCTCCCCCCGGCGCGGTGTCTGAGGGCCGCTGACGCTGTCTCTGCCCCCGGCGCGGTGTCTGAAGGTCGCTCTCCCCGACGCGGTGTCTGAGGGCCGCTGACACTGTCTCTCCCCCCGTCGCGGTGTCTGAGGGCCGCTGACGCTGTCTCTCCCCCCGGCGCGGTGTCTGAGGGCCGCTGACGCTGTGTCTCTCCCCCCGGCGCGGTGTCTGAGGGCCGCTGACGCTGTCTCTGCCCCCGGCGCGGTGTCTGAGGGCTGCTGATACTGTTGCTCCCCCCAGCACGGTGTCTGTGGGCCGCTCCCCCCAGCGCGGTGTCTGAGGGCTGCTGACGCTGTCTCTCCCCCTGGCGCGGTGTCTGAGGGCCGCTGACGCTGTCTCTCTCCCCGGTGCGGTGTCTGAGGGCCGCTCCCCCCGGCGTGGTGTCTGTGGGTCGCTCCCCCCGGTGCGGTGTCTGTGGGCCGCTGATGCTGTCTCTCCCCCCGGCGCGGTGTCTGAGGGCCGCTGACGCTGTCTCTCTCCCCGGTGCGGTGTCTGAGGGCCGCTGACGCTGTCTCTGCCCCCGGCGCAGTATCTGTGGGTCGCTGACGCTGTCTCTCCCCCCGGCACGGTGTCTGAGGGCCGCTGACGCTGTCTCTCCCCCCGGCGCGGTGTCTGTGGGCCGCTGACACTGTCTCTCCCCCCGGCGCGGTGTCTGAGGGTCGCTCTCTCCGGCGCGGTGTCTGAGGGCCGCTGACGCTGTCTCTCTCCCCAATGCGGTGTCTGAGGGCCGCTGACGCTGTCTCTGCCCCCGGCGCGGTATCTGTGGGCCGCTCCCCCCGGCGCGGTGTCTGTGGGCCGCTCTCCCCGGCGCGGTGTCTGAGGGTCGCTCTCCCCGGCGCGGTGTCTGAGGGTCGCTCTCCCCGGCGCGGTGTCTGAGGGCCGCTGATGCTGTCTCTCCCCCCGGCGCGGTGTCTGTGGGTCGCTCCCCCCGGCGCGGTGTCTGTGGGCCGCTCCCCCCAGCGCGGTGTCTGAGGGCCGCTGACGCTGTCTCTCCCCCCGGCGCGGTGTCTGAGGGCCGCTGACGCTGTCTCTTTCCCCATGCCGTGGGGCAGCCGACGTGCCCGTGGACACGCTGGAGAACTCGCTCTCGCCCGCCGGGCTGGCGGGGCTGCTGCGGGTGCCGCGGGGCTGCGCGGAGCAGACCATGATCTACCTGGCACCCGGGCTCTACGCCATGCGCTACCTGGACGAGACGGAGCTGTGGGCCCAGCTCAAGCCCGAGCGCAAGCAGGAGGGGCTGGAGAACCTGCGCCTGGGTGAGGGGCCAGGCACCGGGCGGGCAGGCGGGGGGAAGGGGGGTGGGCACTGGGGGGGGATGTGGGGGGGAGGGGGCTGGGCACTGGGAGGGCATGGGAGAGGGGGAGCACCAGGGGCAGGTGAGGGGGAGGGATGGGGGCCCAGGCGAGGGGGCTGGGATGGGGCGTGGGCGGGGGGAGGGGGGCACCAGGGGCAGGGGAGGGCTGGGGGCCCAGGCGAGGGGGCTGGGCACTGGGGGGGCTGCACACAAGCCCCAGGCGCGAGCCCGGCATGGAGCGCTGGGGGGGGGCAGTGGGCACGGAGGGTGGGGGTTGACCCCCCCATGTGACCCCCCCCGTCGCATCCCCTCCCCTCCCAGGCTACGAGCGGATCCTGACCTTCCGCAAGTCGGACGGATCCTACGGCGCCTGGCTGCACCGGGCCAGCAGCACCTGGTGAGCCGGGAGCCGGGCTGGGGAGTCCAGGGGGGTCAGGGGGGATCAGGGGGTGGGAGGTCCAGGGGGGGTCGGGGGGGTCCACACCCAGGAGCTCTGTGAGGGGAATGTGGGGGGGGTGTCAAGGGCTGGGGGCTCTGTGGGAGGATCCGCTCCCGTGGTGGGAGGGCTGAGGGGGGATCCGGAGCTGGGCGCTCTGTGGGGGGATCTGCTCCCGTCGTGGGGGGGCTGAGGGGGGATCTGGAGCTGGGGGCTCTGTGGGGGGATCCGCTCCCATCGTGGGGGGGCTGAGGGGGGATCTGGAGCTGGGGGCTCTGTGGGGGGATCCCCCCCAGGGCCGGGCTCCGTGAGTCGACCCCCCTGACCCCGCCCCCCAGGCTGACGGCGTTCGTGGTGAAGGTGCTGGCGCTCAGCCGGCAGTACCAGGACGTGGACAGCGCCGGGATTCGAGCGTCGGTGACGTGGCTGCTGGGAAACCAACAGAGCGACGGCTCCTTCCGCGACCCCCAGCCCGTCATCCACCGGGATATGCAGGTGACGCTGCACGTGCCCCCCACGCCCTCGCACGCTCCCGGCTGCCTGCACGCTCCCTCGCATGCTGACGGCTGCCTGCACGTTCCCTCGCACGCTCCCTCGCACGCTGACGGCTGCCTTCTCACTCCCCTCGCACGCTCGCTGCTGCCTGCAAGCTCCCCTCGCACGCTCGCGGCTGCCCGTATGCTGCCCTCGCACGCTCGTGGCTGCCTGCTCACTCCCTTCGCATGCTTGCTGCTGCCTGCACTCCCCTCGCACACTCGCTGCTGCCTGCACACTCCCCTCGCACGCTCGCATCTGCCTGCTTGCTACCCTTGCACACTTGCAGCCGCCTGCACATTCCCCTTGCACGCTCACTGCTGCGTGCATGCTTCCCTCGCACACTCACTGCTGCCTGCACGCTCCCCACGCATGCTCACTGCTGCCTTCTCACTCCCCTCACACACTCACAGCTGCCTGCACACTCCCCTTGCACACTCACTGTTGCCTCCACACAGCCCTCACACTATTGCTCGCACATTTGCACATTCACACACATCACTGCCTCAGACTCACACTCAGATCCCTGGGCCTTGCACACCTGATCCCCAATTTTGCATGCTCACTTTCATCTGCACCGTCAACCTCACACCCTGCTGCCTCGCACACTTGCCATTGCCTTCCACATTTGTGTGCACACTTGCGTAGTCACTCCATATCACACGCTCACACTTGTTACATGCTCACCTACACATGTTGCACAACTGCCCTCACACACTCACTGAGATGTTGCACATGCTACTGTGGGCACTATGCCCCTTGCACACTAGCTGGTGTATTGCACAACTGCCCTCACATACTTGCCACTGAGTCACACCAGTGCGGCTGCACGGACACCGTGCACAGGGGCCTGTCATGCTGCACTGACAGGAGCCAGCCGAGGTCACTCACTGAGGGTGGGGCAGTGAACCCCGAACGCTGGGGTTCACCATTGTCTCCTGCCCCTGGCACTGAGCTGTGCGCCCCGTCGGCCCGTGCGTGCTCAGATTTGCACCCTCCCAGGCGTGTCTAGACCTGAGCCTCTCCCAGCTCCATGCCCCTGCTTGTGCCTGGCACGCTCGCAGCCGGCGCTCAGGCTGGCCCATGCCCCTCCCTGCCTGGCACGCTCCGGTTTTCACACTTAGATCTGTGCCCTGACTCCTGCACACTCAGCTCCCATCCCCCAGGGCCCACGGTAGTGCGGGGGAGGTGATGCCACTGAGGCACCAGGCCGTGCACCTGTTGAACTCACCGCGACCAGTGTCCCTCGCACGTGCGCCTCGCACGCTCACCCCCGTTCTCTCCCCCCAGGGCGGCGTCGGGGGCACCAGGGGGGCGCCTCGCTCACGGACGTTCGTGGTGGTGGCCCTGAAGCAGGCGCTGGCCGTGTACGAGGGGCAGGAGGCCGACCCGGCACTGGAGACGCAGAAGCGGGAGCAGGAGGCTCGCGTGGTACGGGGGGGGGAGTTGGGGGGGTTACGAGGAAGATAGGGAAGTGGGGGGGGAGTCAGTGGGCTGGGGGGGTCTGTCTGATTGTTGATCTCCCCCCCGCCCCAGAAAAGCAGCCTGTCCCGGGCCACGCGGTTCCTGTCGGGCGGCGCTGGAGCAGGGGCTGGACCCCTACCCGGCCGCCATCACGGCCTACGCCCTGTCCCTGGCCTCGGCCGACGAGGGGGCCATCGGGGCCGCGGACCGGCGGCTGCGGGACCTCGCCCTGTCGGACACGGGTACGTCCCGCTGGCTGCGGCCTGTGCCCCCCCCAGCTCCCCCAGCAGCCTGTGAACCCCCCAGTCCCCTCAGCTCCCTGGTGCAGCCTGTGCCCCAGTCCAGGCCTCCCAGCTCCCCCTGGTGCAGCCTCTGCCCCCCCAGCTCCCCCAGCAGCCTGTGAACCCCCCAGTCCCCCCAGCTCCCTGGTGCAGCCTGTGCCCCCCCAGCTCCCCGGCTGCAGCCTGTGCCCCACCCAGGCCCCCCAGCCCCTCCAGTGCAGCCTGTGCCCCCCCAGCCCCCCGCTGTGGCCTCTGCCCCCCCAGCTCCACCAGCAGCCTGTGAACCCCCAAGCTCCCTGGCTGTGGCCTGTGCCCCCCCCCAGCTCCCTGGTGCAGCCTGTGCCCCCCCAGCTCCCTGGCTGCGGCCTGTGCCCCCCCCAGGCCCCCCAGCCCCCCGGTGCAGCCTGTGCCCCCCCCAGCTCTCCCAGTAGCCTGTGAACCCCCCCAGCTCCCTGGCTGCAGCCTGTGCCCCCCCAGCCCCCCAAGCAGTCTGTGCCCCCCCCAGCTCCCTGCTGCGGACTGCCCCCCCCAGCCCCGCCAGTGCAGCCCGTGCCCCCTCCCTGCCCCCCACGCTGGAGGAAGTCCCTTTACTCTGCCCTTGGGGGGATCTGAGTGAGCCCCATAGAAACCCTTCCACTGCGCCTCCAGAATGTGTCACAGCGACACCATCCCCCCAGTGGCGGCGAGTGGTACTGCAGCCCCCAGCTCCCCCCAGTGGCGGCGGGTGGTACTGCAGCCCCCAGCTCCCCCCAGCGGCGGCGGGCGGTACTTCAGCCCCCCGGCTCCCCCCCAGTAGCGGCGGGCGGTACTTCAGCCCCCGAGCTCCCCCCGGCGGAGGCAGGCGGTACTGCAGCCCCCCAGCCTGGTGTATTGAAGCTGGGTCTCTCCCCCCAGAGGGGACCATGATGTTTTGGGCAGTGGAGCAGGGTGGGGCCACCTCCGCTTCGGCCATCTCGGTCGAGGCCACGGCCTACGGGCTTCTGCATTTCGTGCTGCGCAACGACCTCTCAAGCGCCAAGAAGGTCGCCCGGTGGCTGATGGAGCAGAGGAACTACGGGGGCGGCTTCAAATCCACACAGGTCCTGGCCAGGACTCCTGGGTTCTCTCCCCGGCTCTGGGAGGGGAGTGGGGGCTGGTGGGTCAGAGCAGTGGGGGCTCGGAGCCAGGACTCCTGGGTTCTCTCCCCGGCTCTGGGAGGGGAGGGGAGGGGGGGCTGGTGGGTCAGAGCAGTGGGCGCTGGGAGTCAGGACTCCTGGGTTCTCTCCCCAGCTCTGGGAGGGGAGGGGGGCTGGTGCATCAGAGCAGGTGGGGCTGGGAGCCAGGACTCCTGGGTTCTCTCCCTGGCTCTGGGAAGGGAGCGGGGGATGGTGGGTTAGAGCAGGAGGGTGCTGGGAGCCCGGACTCCTGGATTCTATCCCAGCTCTGGGACGAGAGTGGGGGTTGGTGAGTTATAGCAGGGGGGTCTGGGAGCCAGGACGCCTGGGTTCTCTCTCAGCTCTGGGAGGGAAGGGGGGGTCTGGTGGGTTAGAGCAGGGGGTCTGGGAGCCAGGACGCCTGGGTTCTCTCCCCGGCTGTGGGAGGGGAGTGGGGTCTGGTGGGTCAGAGCGTGGTGTGGGGAGGGTTGGGAGCCCGGACGCCTGGGTCCCATGGCTGGCTGTTTGCAGGACACGGTGGTGGCCCTGGATGCTCTCTCCCAGTACTGGATCAACACCTACACCCCAGAAGGGAACGCGCTGGATTTAACTTTCTCCAGCCCGGGCAAATCAGGCACCAAGAAAGTCATTCTCGACCAGTCCCAGAACCACATCCAGGAAGAGCTGCAGGTGAGTGAACCCAGATGCCCCCCGCCAGCCAGTCCCCCCCTGGGGCTGGAGGGGAGCTGGTGCCCCTAGAGGGGACAGGCCCCTGCCCCATTCCCCGCCCCCCTGAGCCAGTCAGTCCCCGCCCTGGGGCCGGGTGGGAGCCAGTGCCCCCTAGAGGGGACAGGCCCAGCCCCCATTCCCCGCCCCCCTGAGCCAGTCAGTCCCCGCCCTTGGGCCGGGTGGGAGCCAGCGCCCCCTAGAGGGGACAGGCCCTGCCCCCATTCCATGTCACCCAGATTTCTCCCAGCCCGTGGGCTGAGAGGGGGTTTAACAACCCCCCAGTATCACCCCTGGTTTTACCATTTTATTTGACCCCCCCCCCATTCTTACCCCCAGTTCTCCTTGGGCGACAACCTCCGCGTGAAAGTGGAAGGGAAAGGAAAGGGGACCCTGACTGTGAGTAACACGGGCCCGGGGGCGGGGTCAGGACGCCTGGGTTCTCTTGGGTCTGGTGGGTTAGAGCAGGGGGGCTGGGAGCCAGGACTCCTGGGTTCTCTCCCAGCTCTGGGAGGGGAGTGGGGGGCTGGTGTTAGAGCGGGTTGGGGGGTGGGGCTGGAAGCCCGGACTCCTGGGTTCTCTCCCGGCTCTGGGAGGGGAGTGGGGGCGGGTGGTTAGAGCAGGTTGGAGGAGGGGCTGGAATCCCGGACTCCTGGGTTCTCTCCCGGCTCTGGGAGGGGAGTGGGGGCGGGTGGTTAGAGCGGGTTGGAGGAGGGGCTGGAATCCCGGACTCCTGGGTTCTCTCCTGGCTCTGGGAGGGGAGTGGGGGCAGGTGTTAGAGCGGGTTGGGGTGGGGCTGGAAGCCCGGACTCCTGGGTTGTCTCCCGGCTCTGGAGGGGAGGGGGGCGGGTGTTAGGGTGGGTTGGGGGCGGGGCTGGAAGCCCGGACTCCTGGGTTCTCGCTGCCTTTGCCAGGTGCTGAAGATGTACAATGTGCTGGAGCTGAACAACGGCTCCTGCGGGAGCCTGGGGCTGGAGGTGATGGTCAGCGGCGATGTGCGCTTCGAGGGTGAGTCCCGCCGGCGCGCGAAGGGTCAACCGGGGGGCGGGGCTTCTGGGGGTGCCCGAGGCTCCGCCCCTCCAGCGATATCCTGCTCTCCCCCTATCATGAAGTGTGGGGGAGTCCGGCCCTGCACCCCTCTTCCCCGGATTCACTGGGAGTCTCAGCCAGCCAGTAGAACAGAAGGTTTATTAGAGATGCCAGGAACACAGTCCAACCAGAGCTTGTCAGTACATCCAGGACCCCTCAGTCGGGTCCTTCCGGGGGGCAGGGAGCTTAGACCCCAGCCCGGGGGCTCCCTGCATTTCACCCCACAGCTCCAAACGGGGCAGGGAGGCCAGACCCTGTCTGCCTCTCTCCCCTCTTCTCCGGCCAGCTCCAAACTGAAACTCTCCAGCCCCTCCTCCCCCTTTGTCTCCTTCCCGGGCCAGGAGGTCACCTGATCCCTTTGTTCCAACACCTTCAGCTCTCACCTTTGCAGGGGAGGGGCTGGGGCCATCTGTTGCCAGGAGACAGGGCCATTCTCTGTGTCCAGGCCTCTGCCCACCCCTGCCTTCTAGGGCTTTGTAACAATCATGCACCGTCGTCCCACCACCTAGATACTCAAGCACTGCATAGGGGAAACTGAGGCACCCACACAGTACTCAGGGAAACCTTAACAACAGTCCTAGTTCGTCACACCCCCCCCAGCAATTTCCCCATTGGCATGGAAGGGCGGAGCTTCCAGTGCTGCAGCGAGGCCCCGCCTCCTTTGTGACATCATAGCGTTTAGATCACGCTTTTTAAAGGGCCGGCTCCCATTTCCTGGGCGGGCGGGGCTGGCTGATGCCACGGTTTGTGCCCCGCAGTGGACGAGGAGGACAACTATGATTACGACTATGGGGGGGAGGCCCCCGCGGCCGAGGCCCCGCTCCACCCCATCCACTGGTTCGACGCCCGGCGCCGGCGCCGCAGGGAGGCGGCCGACCCCGGCAAGCGCGACAAGGACGTGGCCTATTCCGTCTGCATCTGGTGAGTCGGGGCGCCAGGGTCCGGCCACGCCACTTCTGTTGGGGGGCGGGACTTCCTGTTGTCTCCTTGCTATGGGGGGGTGGGACTTCCTGTCTTAGCCCCATTCTAACAGTGATGGGACTTGTGTTGTCCATGTGCTATGGGGGGTGGGACTTCCTGTCTTAGCCTTATTCTACAGGGATGGGACTTCCTGTTGTCCATGTGCTGCAAGGGTGGGACTTCCTGCAAGATCACACTGACACGGAGGGCGGGACTTCCTGGTGTGCCCCCATTCTCACAGTGTCCTCTCCCCCACAGGAGGAAGCCGGGCTCCCGTCTCTCCGGCATGGCCATCGCCGACATCACCCTGCTGAGCGGCTTCCAGCCCCACATGGATGACCTCGACAAGGTCGGGGGCCCCCGTCCCCCCTCCCCCGTCCATCCCCCCACCTCGGCCCCCCTCCCTCCTCTCGCCTGCCTGCGGCCACCTTCAGACACTCATGTGCCATCTCCCCCCGTAAGGGGCGCCCTGCCCCTCTCCCTAGAGGGGGCCGTGTCTCAGTGGGGTGGGGGAGAGAGGGGCTGTGGGGGGCTGTGTCTGGGTGGGGGGAGGGGGTGGGGGCTGTGTCTGTGCAGGGCGGAGTTGGGGGGTTGGGGGGGTGTCTGGGGGGCCATGTCAGGCGTGTGTAACCCCCCCGCCCCCCCCAGCTGAAGGACTTGGCCGATCGCTACATCAGCCACTACGAAGTCCAGGGCCAGAGACTGCTGCTCTACTTTGAGACGGTGAGAGGCGGCTGGGGAGGGGCATGGGGGGCAGGGGGGCTGAGCGGTGTTGGGGGGCAGGAGGGAGGGGCCCCCCTGGAGTTCTTTGGTTGCAGTGGGGGGTTTGGGGGGTACTGGGGGCAGGGGGGCTGAGCAGTGATGGGGACAGGGGGTTCTGGGGTTGCAGTGGGGGGTTGGGGGACACTGGGGGGTCAGGGGTCTGAGCAGTGATGGGGACAGGGGGTTCTGGGGTTGCAGTGGGGGGTTGGGGGACACTGGGGGGCAGGGTCTGAGCAGTGATGGGGACAGGGGGTTCTGGGGTTGCAGTGGGGGGTTTGGGGGGCACTGGGGGGCAGGGGTCTGAGCAGTGATGGGGACAGGGGTTCTGGGGTTGCAGTGGGGGTTCGGGGGGGCACTGGGGGGCAGGGTGTCACGGTGTATAGGGTAGTCCGGCCCTGCACCCCTCTTCCCCGGATTCACTGGAGTCTCAGCCAGCCAGAGAACAGAAGGTTTATTAGAGATGCCAGGAACACAGTCCAACAGAGCTTGTCAGTACATCCAGGACCCCTCAGTCGGGTCCTTCCGGGGGGCAGGGAGCTTAGACCCCAGCCTGGGGCTCCCTGCATTTCGCCCCACAGCTCCAAACGGGGCAGGGAGGCCAGACCCTGTCTGCCCCCCTCCCCTCCTCTTCCCAAGCCAGCTCCAAACTGAAAACAAAAAGCCAAACCTCCAGCAGGCTCTTCCCGTCCCCTGGGGCCCCTCCTCTAGCCTGTCCATTCTCCCAGCCAAAGGTGTCACCTCCCAACCCCCGTCCTGGCTCATGTTACAGCCCAGGTAAAGTCTCCCTTTCCTAATGCAATGCTGCAGGTCCCAGGGAACCTCCCCCACAAACCTCCAGGTGAATCCACCTCACTCTCTACTCCGTCACACAGGGGTCTGAGCAGTGATGGGGACAGGGGGTTCTGAGGTTGCAGTGGGGGGTTCGGGGGGCACTGGGGGGCAGGGGTCTGAGCAGTGATGGGGACAGGGGGTTCTGGGTTGCAGTGGGGGGTTGGGGGACACTGGGGGGCAGGGGGTCTGAGCAGTGATGGGGACAGGGGGTTCTGGGGTTGCAGTGGGGGGTTGGGGGACACTGGGGGCAGGGGGCTGAGCAGTGATGGGGACAGGGGGGGGGTTCTGGGGTTGCAGTGGGGGGTTGGGGGACACTGGGGGCAGGGGGCTGAGCAGTGTATGGGGACAGGGGGTTCTGGGTTGCAGTGGGGGGTTGGGGGACACTGGGGGCAGGGGCTGAGCAGTGATGGGGACAGGGGTTCTGGGGTTGCAGTGGGGGTTGGGGGAACTGGGGGGCAGGGGGCTGAGCAGTGATGGGGACAGGGGGTTCTGGGGTTGCAGTGGGGGGTTCGGGGGGGCACTGGGGGGCAGGGGTCTGAGCAGTGATGGGGACAGGGGTTCTGGGGTTGCAGTGGGGGTTGGGGGGAACACTGGGGGGCAGGGGTCTGAGCAGTGATGGGGACAGGGGGTTCTGGGGTTGCAGTGGGGGGTGGGGGACACTGGGGGGCAGGGGTCTGAGCAGTGATGGGGACAGGGGGTTCTGGGGTTGCAGTGGGGGGGTCTCTCCCGGTGTCTGACCCCCGTCCCGCCCCCAGGTCCCCCAGGAGCGGGACTGTGTGGGGTTCCGGGCCGCCCAGACGGTGCCCGTGGGGCTGCTCCAGCCGGCCAGCGCCAGCCTCTACGACTTCTACGAGCCAGGTGGGGGGGTCATGTGGGGGCAGGGGGAGGAGCTGGGGGCAGGACGGGGGGGTCGCACGGGATACATGGGAGTGGGGTGGGGAGGGGGCACATGGGGGGCAGTGGGCTCCAGCCCCCCCACTGGCCCCTCACCCCCCACCTCTCCCCTCAGCCCAGCGCTGCAGCGTCTTCTACACGGCCCCGGCCCGGAGCAGGTTCGTCTCCGCCCTGTGCTCCCAGGACGTCTGCCAGTGCGCCGAGGGTGAGACCCCCCCCACCCCCGCTGGAGAGAACCCAGGCGTCCGGGCTCCCAGCCCCCCCCCCCCGCTCTAACCCACCAGCCCCCCATGTCCCTCCAGAGCTGGGAGAGAACCCAGGCGTCCGGGCTCCCAGCCCCAGGTGTCCGGGCTCCCAGCCCCCCCCCCCCGCTCTAACCCACCAGCCCCCCACTCCCCTCCAGAGCTGGGAGAGAACCCAGGCGTCCGGGCTCCAGCCCCCCCCCCCCCCCGCTCTAACCCACCAGCCCCCACTCCCCTCCCAGAGCTGGGAGAGAACCCAGGCGTCCGGGCTCCCAGCCCCCCCCCCCCCCGCTCTAACCCACCAGCCCCCACTCCCCTCCCAGAGCTGGGATAGAACCCAGGCGTCCGGGCTCCCAGCCCCCCCCCGGTCCTAACCCACCAGCCCCCACTCCCCTCCCCGAGCCGGGAGAGAACCCAGGCGTCCGGGCTCCCAGCTCCCCCCCGCTCTAACCCACCAGTCCCCACTCCCCTCCCTGGGGAGAACCCAGGAGTCCTGACCCGTCTCCCCCGCAGGCGCCTGCCCGAAGCTGAGAAGGACCCTGAAGGACCAGGTGACGGAGGCCAGTCGGACGGAGTTCGCCTGCTACAGCCCCCGGGTGCAGTACGGTACGGCCCCACCGGCCCACGGCCCTGCCCCATGGACCCCCCCCCACAGCCACAGAGCCCTACAGCCCCACGGATCCACCCCCCGCACAGCCCCACAGCCAGCCCCACAACGTAACACCCTATGGCCTCCACAGCCCTGTCCCAGATCTCCCACCCCACGGCCCCCCACAACTTCCCAGCCCCCCGCCCCACGGCCCTGGCCCCACGGCCCGGCCCCACGGCCCCGCAGCCAGCAGGAACACGCGGGTTGGTTCATCGTCTGGCCGCGCCGTACAAACTCCTCTGTTAGCGCCGAGCGCAGGGAGCGACAGCGGCATGGGGCAGCCCCACAGACCTGGCGCGACCCCCAAGTCCCCAGCGGCCCCTCCCCCCCCCCGCCTCCGGCTCAGCCCGGCCTCCTGCCCCGGCCTTTGGCCAGGCTCCCGGGAGACTCGGGTCGGCTGCCCCCAGCCCATAGGAAACCCCCCCCCCCGTGAAATATGCAGCATGTGGGGAAACTGAGGCACACGCCGCATTTGTGCAAAATACTATGAAAAATTCCCACTTCGTCACCCCCCCCACCCGCAGGGCCCCCCCTCACCCCACAGCCCCAGGGCGCAGTACGGGATGGGGGAGGGGCTCCGTGACTCCTTCCCGTGCTGACCCCCCCTTCCCCCCAGGGTACGAGGTTCGGGTCCAGCGGCTGGAGGAGCTGAGCGGCTTCCGGGCCTACGAGGCCGAGATCCTGGAGCCCCTTCAGTTCAGTGAGTGGTGGGAGGGGGATTGGGAGGGGTTGGGGGACTTGTGGGGGGAGGGGCGGGGGAGGGGTTGGGGGGATCATGGGGGGAGCGGGATTGTGGGGGCAGGGGGAGGGGTTGGGGGGATCGTGGGGGGAGGGGCGGGGGAGGGGTTGGGGGGATCATGGGGGGAGCGGGGATTGTGGGGGCAGGGGGAGGGGTTGGGGGGATCGTGGGGGGGGGATTGTGGGGGCAGGGGGAGGGGTTGGGGGGATTGTAGGGGAGGGGAATTGTGGGGGGAGGGGTGGGGGAGGGGTTGGGGGGATCGTGGGGGGAGCGGGATTGTGGGGGGCCCCAGGGAAGGCGGGAGCAGGGCGACCCCCCCCCCATGTAACCCTCCTCCCCCCCAGCGGAGGACGTGGGGCTGGAGGCCGGGCAGAGTCGCTCGTTCCTGGTCCGAGGCTCCTGCCGGACCCGCCTGGAGCCGGGGAGACGCTACCTGCTGATGGGGCAGGACGGGGAGACCCTGGACCCCCAGGGCCGGTGAGTGGGGGGGGGAGGGGGGGCAGAGAGGGGTCAATGGGGGGGAGGGGGCAGATGGAGGTCAATGGGGGCAGGAGGGGGAGCAGGGGGGATATATCTGGGGGAGAGGGGTGGGGGATGGTGGGGGGGGCAGAGAGGGGTCAATGGGGGGCTGTGGGCCGGGGGGCAGCAGTGGGGTGGGGGTTTCCCAGGCCCCTGCTGAGCCCCCCCCACCCCCAGCCGCCGGTACCTGCTGGATGCGGCCGCCTGGATCGAGGAGCTGCCCGACCCCGCGGCAGTGCCGGGCCACGGCCAGTCGGAACCAGTGCGCCCAGCTCCGGGCCTTCGCCGACAGCTACGGGCAGAACGGCTGCAAGGTCTGAGCGGGCCGGAACCAGCCCCGGAACCAGCCCTGGAACCAGCCCCGGAACCGCCCGGAACCAGCCCCAACCTGCCTGGAACCGCCCAGAACCACCTGGAACCGGCCCCGGAACCGCCTGGAACCGCCCAGAACCGGCCGGAACAGGACCCGGAACAGCCCCGACCCGCCTGGAACCGCCCCCAACCCTGGATCCGAACCACCCCCAACCCGCCCTGCTCCTGGAACGACCCCCAGATTGGAGCCGCACCCCCAACCTGCCTGGAACCGCCCCCAACCCAAATCGGAACCGCCCCCCCACCCCGGCCCAGACTGGAGCTGCCAACTCCTCCCCCGGCCTGGCTTGGGTCAGAGCCGCTGGCCCAGTCGGACCAGAACCCCCCATTCCTGGAGCTGATCGGAATAAAACGTTTCCCCCTGTCACGGAGTGTGGGGGAGTCAGCGCCTGCACCCCTCTTCCCCGGATTCACTGGGAGTCTCAGCCAGGCAGCAGAACAGAAGGTTTATTAGAGATGCCAGGAACACAGTCCAACAGAGCTTGTCAGTACAACCAGGACCCCTCAGCCGGGCCCTTCCGGGGGGCAGGGAGCTTAGACCCCAGCTCGGGGCTCCCTGCGTTTTACCCCACAGCTCCAAACGGGGGCAGGGAGGCCATACTCGGTCTGCGCCTCCCCGCTCCTCCCCATCCAGCTTCCAACTCCTACTTCTCCAGCCCCTCCTCCCCCTTTGACTCCTTCCCAGCAGGTCACCTGATCCCTTTGTTCCAACACCTTCAGCTCTCACCTTTGCAGGGGAGGGGCCGGGGCCATCAGTTGCCAGGAGACAGGGTGTCGGCCATTCTCTGTCATCACACTGGCCCTCTAGGGTTCTGCAATTACACCCTTTATCCCCCCACCTAGAGACTTAACACATGCCTCGGGGAAAATGAGGCATAGAAACATTAACAACAGTCCTATTTCATCACATCTCTCCCCCCTTCGAGACCGAACTGAGCGGGGTCACTTTAGCCAGTGACCTGGGGAAGTTCGAACCTGGTCACACCAGGCCGTTCCAGTTCCACGTGCTCCCTTAGGTCGGGTGGGCTTGATGGCACCCACAGGCCGCATGTGGGAAGGTTTATGCGGCCTGTGCCCTTTTTCCATCCCAAAACCCCTGGGGTTCAAGCTGAGATCAGGTCTTTTCCCAGCGCTCCAGTCTGGAGGGCTGTAATTCGGGCTCTCTTGGTTAAGAGCCTCCCTCTTGATCTGGTCCCCTCTCTGACCACGTGTCTGTGTCACCAGCCGCTCGGCATCAGCCCCTTTTCCTGGATGCAGCCACGTCGGGGCGAGGTGGTGAATATACACCGTAAAGCGCCACCCAAATAGATCCGGCTGCTGCTTCTTAAGGGCCTGCCCCATGGCCAGGCATTCCCTCTCTATGGCCTGACCGTTCTGCCTCCAGGGCAGCAGCTCCTTACTCAGATACCCGATGGGGTGTCTCCCCCGCTTCGCATAGGCCTGCATCAGCACCGCGCCCAGCCCTGTGTCTGAGGCTTCGGTGAACACTGTACAGGGCTTGGCCCGGTCTGGGTTTACTCGATTTATCGGCCCCTGGATTAGAGCCTCCTTCAGCGCACAGAGAGCCCTCTGGCCCTGCTCGGTCCAGACTGTCTCGTCTGGCTTCTCCTTCTTACCTAGCTCTGTGATGGGGGCAGCTAGGGAGCTAAAGGGGGGTACAAACCTCTGGCAGTACCCCGCCATCCTGCTAAAGGCCTGGACCTGTTCCTTGGTCTGGGGAACAGGCCAATCTCTGATCGCCTCCACCTTGGCCAGCCCTGGGCTGATGAATGACTGGTTCACCTCTAAAGCCAGCCTGTCCTTGGCCTTTCTCTCCAGGTTCTGGGCTCTTTTCCCAGTTACTCTGAATGGGGGACACCTGATGGGAGGATGGGCTCCCATCTCAGGGGAGAGATCCATCAGGGGGTCTTCCCCCTTCTCCTCCCAATCGTCCCTTACCGGTTCTAGGGGTCCCCTTACTCTCCTCCCATACCACAGCTTGAAAGGGAAGCCCCCTGGTGATTCCTGGGGCACTTCCCTGTGCCATCGGTGGGGCAGGTACTTGTCCCAGTCCTGTGGATGCTGATTTATACAAGTCCTCAGCATCAGCCTCACGGTCCCTTGAACTCTCTCCACCAGCCCGTTGGACTGAGGGTGATATGCAGAGGCCCAGGTGGGCCAGACCCCACCTTTCTCCCACACGCCCCGGAGCCGGGCTGAGATGGCCTCGGATCCCTGGTCTGTAAAGACCTCGCTGGGGACCCCCATTCTGCTGAAGATGGTCAGCAGCGCGTCTGCCCCGGTGGAGGACAGAGCCACCACCTCTGGGTAGCGCGTGGCGAAATCCATCACCACCAGGATGCATTTCTTCCCTGACCAGGTTACCCTGCTGAGGGGGCCCACCCTATTCATAGCCACCTTCTGGAAAGGTTCCTCTCTGATGGGCAGGGACCTCCAGGGATCTTCTCCCTTACCCCGGGCCAGGTACTATAGCCGGTGATGATACTTCTGGGGCCCCACCGGCTGCCTCATGATTCCCCACAGTTCTACTTCCCCTTGGGGAGCCCATTCCCGGCACAGGGATTCCTTCTCCCACAGGGATCTGTCTCTTCAGTCTTCCCCAGGGGGGTTTGCAGCGCTGTGGCCAGCAAGTTCCCTTAGCTTCTCCAAGGCAGGATCCCTCTGCAGCTCACTGACCAGGCCTGGGGTCACCGCCCCACTGAGCCCTGTCCCTGGTGGCTCCCTCCCTGCCGTGGAATCACTTCCCGGCCGCACCTCTGGACCAGGCCAGCCTGGTTGGCAGCCGTCCTGCCCTGCCTGTGTGTCCCCCGACTCAGCTGGGGTCTCCGCTCCCCCCGTGCTCAGCGCTGCCCTGGCTGTCCCTGTGGGGCCAGGCAGTGAGCTCGCTGCTTTGCTCTCTGCATCAGAGATTGCCTGAGCCACCTCTCCATTGTGCAGGGGGGTGGGGAGCATCTCTCTGTCCCACCCCGGCCTAGGGGTCTGGTTACAGGCAGGCAGGTAACCAGGGCCTGGCAGCTCCTCCCCCCTGCCAGCCAGGTCATTTGCATTTTCACTGACCATTTCCCTCTTAGCCAATTGGTTCCCTGAGTTCAAATTCAAATCCTCGGCCGTTACAGGGCCAGGGCCTGGATCCTGTCCCAAAGATACACAGTCACCCCCCAACAGCACCTCACCGCTGATATCCTGGAGAACCCCAACAACCAGCCAGCCCGACCCCTCCTGGGTCTGCACAGGGATCTGGGCCATAGGCAGGGCGAATGGGTCCGTCCCTGGGACCCTCACCCAGGTCACACAGCCCCTCAGCATCTGGTGGGGGTGCACCACCCGGGGCCTGACCACAGTTCTCTCTGTCCCGGGATCTCGCCACCCCAAGAATGTCTCTCCATTGACCATCACCTTCCGCTCCCACTGCGGGTCCGCAGGGCCTGAGCCCAGGAGTCTCCATGCAGACATATAGGTTGGGGCCAGGAGTGGAAGTCCATCCACCATCCCACCCATCTGGCTGACGGAGTTTACGGCCTTGGGACCCAGCAAGGGGGTTAGATCCCGGGGCTTTTCCGCAGGGTCTCCCTGGTTCCAATCACCAGCCTGCTCAAAGGCAGTGAGGTGGGCCTCCACATCCCCACCCTCCTTAACCAGGGGCAGCAATTTAGGATCAAGGTTCCCTGGCCAGTCCCCTATGCCTCTCCGTTCCACCACCGCCAGTTCATGCTGCTGCTTCTGCTTCTGTAGCCGTTTCTCGGGCTCTCGCTGTCTCTCACCGTCCTCTTGCTCTCTCGGACTCAGCTCCAGTTCCATCCATCTCCGATCCCCTGCTGGGGAACCCGATCGTGAAGACCCCCGTCTGGTTGGGGACCAGACTCTTGGGGATGCCAGGCTACCGCTCCAGCTGCTCCCAGATCCTGCTGTAGCCCCATCGGGGTCAGGAATCTGCTCCTTAGAATGGTCATCCTCCTCCAGCTGCACAATTAGCTGGGCTTTAGTGAGCTTCCCAATGCGTATCCCTCTCTTTTTGCACAGGGTTACAATGCTTCTTTTAAGGAGAAAGCGATATGCCATCACTTCACTGCTCCCAAGTTGCTGTGGGTTCGCAGGCCTGTGTGCCCTTAGCTCCCCACGGTTTCCAGGAAGAACCCCAAGTGTGCCAGCCCTTCTCCAGGTTACCGCCTCTTTGCCAGGGTCGAGCCGCAGCTCCTCTGCCCCTGGGTCCCCTCACGGCACCCCCAGGGGAACCCTGTCACTGCAAAAATCCTTCTCTCTCCCAGGGCCAAGCCGCAGGCTCCTCCGCCCCTGGGACTGCTCACTGCAGCCCCCAGGAGGACCCCATCATTGCACAGTCCTTCTCGCTGGTCACACACTCCCAGGGGTTAAGCGTAGCTCCTCCGCTCCCCGAAACCGCTCCTCTGTGAGCCTTCAGCACGCCTGGACCTCGTTAGCCCCCCTTCGTTCTACTGCTCCCCAGTTACTTACTGCAGGAAGCGTCGTTCATGGGGTGCATAACATCCCACCACTGCCACCAGTTGTCACGGAGTGTGGGGGAGTCAGCGCCTGCACCCCTCTTCCTGGGATTCACTGGGGGTCTCAGCCAGCCAGTAGAACAGAAGGTTTATTAGAGATGGCAGGAACACAGTCCAACCAGAGCTTGTCAGTACAACCAGGACCCCTCAGTCGGGCCCTTCTGGGGGGCAGGGAGCTTAGACCCCAGCTCGGGGCTCCCTGCGTTTTACCCTACAGCTCCAAAAGGGGACAGGTAGGCCATACTCGGTCTGCGCCTCCCCGCTCCTCCCCATCCAGCTTCCAACTCCTACTTCTCTAGCCCCTCCTCCCCCTTTGTCTCCTTCCCGGGCCAGGAGGTCACCTGATCCCTTTGTTCCAACACCTTCAGCTCCCACCTTTGCAGGGGAGGGGCCGGGGCCATCAGTTGCCAGGAGACAGAGTGTCGGCCATTCTCTGTCATCACACTGGCCCTCTAGGGTTCTGCAATCACACACTTTTAGCCCCCCACCTAGAGACTTAACACATGCCTCGGGGAAAATGAGGCATAGAAACATTAACAACAGTCCTATTTCGTCACACCCCCCGACTGCCGCGTCGGCTCCGTTGGGGGGTGAACCCGGTACCCCCCACCCCTGCCCCTCCAGTACCCCCTGTTCCCCCACCCTCCTGCCCCCCAGTTCCCCCAGTTCCCCCCACCCCCTGCCCCTCCAGTACCCCCTGTTCCCCCACCCTCCTGCCCCCCAGTACCCCCTATTCCCCCTGCCCTTCCTCACCTCCCTGCTCCCACAGCCCCTGCCCCCCGGCCCCCTCTGTTCCCCCCCACTCCCTGCCCCTCCTGTTCCCCCTGCCCTTCCCCCCCTGCCCCCCAGTGCCCCTTGCTGCCCCCCCCCTCTTCCACCCACCTGCTGTCACCTCAGCCCCCCCCCGCTCCTCACTTTGCCCCCCCAATTGACTCCCATTCGGTGTCCGGCTCCCGTTTATTCCAGGAGGGGCGCGGGGGGCCGAGGGGGGGGCAGGCGCCCCCTGCCGGGTCTCTGAGCATCACTTCGGGGTGGATCCTGCAACAGCGCAGGGGACAGGGGAGGTCAGGCACCCGTACGCCTGGGTTCAATAAAGCTCCTTCCCCTCCCCCCACCCTGCTCCAGATTTGGGGGGACTTCCCGGACACCTGGGTCCTGGGGACAGTGACATCTCTCCCCGGACACCTGGGTCCTCTCCACATCTCCCCCTCCCCTCCCCGGACACCTGGGTCCTCTCCACATCTCCCCCTCCCCTCCCCGGACACCTGGGTCCTCTCCACATCTTCCCCTCCCTCCCCGGACACCTGGGTCCTCTCCACATCTCCCCCTCCCCTCCCCGGACACCTGGGTCCTCTCCACATCTCCCCCTCCCCTCCCCGGACACCTGGGTCTCTCCACATCTCCCCGGATACCTGGGTCCTTTCTGCGGCGGGTGAGCCCCACCCCGACCCCCAGGGCTCCGAGCAGCGACAGGTTCAGAGCCAGCCAGATGCAGAGAGCCGGGACCCAGCTGCTCGGGGTGGCGACACCTTCAGGGGGGCAGGAGCAGAGACCTGGGGGGGGGGCAGGAGAGGGGTCAATGGGGGGAAAGACCCCCCCTCCAATGGGGCCCCGGACGCCTGGGTTCTATAATAATCAGACTATCAAATAGGAGCCCAAAGCGTGGGGTGGGGTGTCCCGGATGCCTGGGTTCTATAAAGCCCTCACCCTTCTAAAGTGGCCCCCCATGGGGGAGGGGAGAGTCCCGGACGCCTGGGTTCGCTCACCCTGGGCCTGAGACACGAGCAGTGAAACCAGGGTCTGTTCAGCCCATTTCATCCTCGGGAGAGACCCCCCCCAGCCCCCCTCCGCGGTGAGGTCATTGCTAGGCAGCATTGTGAGGTCATCAGCATGATGTCACTGCGAGCGCCGGCTCCTCACTCCCGACCCACAACCCCCCCCGCCCCGCTCTGCCGGTGCCCCTCACTCCCGACCCGCAGCCCCTGCTAGCCCAGCCCTGCCCCCTCCCCCGCTCTGCCGGTGCCCCTCACTCCCGACCTGCAGCCCCTGCTAGCCCCGCCCTGCCAGTGCCCCTCACTCCCGACCTGCAGCCCCTGCTAGCCCCGCCCTGCCCCCCCCAGCTCTGCCGGTGCCCCTCACTCCCGACCCGCAGCCCCTGCCAGCCCTGCCCTGGACTCCTCCTCCCCCCTCCCCAATCTCAGGGGGTTTGTGTGTTTGTGGCCCCCCGGACACCTGGGTTCTCTAGAAGGTCGTGCTGTGGGTGGTTGGGGGGTGTTGTGGTGTTGTTGAGCTGTGTGGGGTGCGGCACCGTGCGACCTGTTGAGTCGGGATGTGGGGTGATGGGCCATGGGATGTGTGGGGTGCGGCGCCGTGGGGCCTGTCGGGCTGTGGGGTGCCGGGCTGTGGGGTGCGGTGCCGTGGGGCCTGTCGGGCTGTGGGGTGCAGCACCGTGGGGCCTGTCGGGCTGTGGGGTGATGGGCCGTGGGGTGTGTGGGGTGCGGCGTCATGGGGCCTGTCGGGCTGTGGGGTGCGGCGCCGTGGGGCCTGTCGGGCTCTGGGGTGCCGGGCTCTGGGGTGCGGCACCGTGGGGCCTGTCAGGCTGTGGGGTGCGATGCCGTGGGGCCTGTCGGGCTGTGGGGTGCGGCGCCGTGGGGCCTGTCGGGCTGTGGGGTGCGATGCCGTGGGGCCTGTTGGGCTGTGGGGTGCCGGGCTGTGGGGTGTGGCGTGGGCCTGTCGGGCTGTGGGGTGCGGCGCTGTGGGGCCTGTCGGGCTGTGGGGTGCGGCCGCCGTGGGGGCCTGTCGGGCTCTGGGGTGCTGGGCTGTGGGGTGCGGCACCGTGGGGCCTGTCGGGCTGTGGGGTGCGATTGCCGTGGGGGCCTGTCGGGCTGTGGGGTGCCGGGCTGTGGGGTGCGGCGCTGTGGGGCCTGTCGGGCTGTGGGGTGCCGGGCTGTGGGGCCTGTCGGGCTGTGGGGTGCGGCGCCGTGGGGCCTGTCGGGCTGTGGGGTGCGATGCCGTGGGGCCTGTCGGGCTGTGGGGTGCGGCGCCGTGGGGCCTGGGGTGTGGGGCGGATCCTGGCTCTGGCGCATGGGCCCTGCCCGGCCCCATGTGACCCAAAGGGAAAGTGAAAGGACCCAGCGAGTTCGACGGAGCCGCAGGCCGACGTGGGGTGAGCAGGGCCCGGCCTCCCAGTGACCCCCAGAGACCCCAGCGCCTGCCCCCCACATGGACAGAGACCAGCCCCCCCTGGAGCCCTGCGGGGGCTTCGCCTTCGAGAACTGCCTGAGGTGAGACACACGCCCCCAGAGACAGACCCCCCCCCCGGAGAGACAGGACACTCCCGCCCCCCCCCCCCCCCCCCCCCCGGACGCCTGGGTCCCTCCTCAGACCTCCCCCCCCATCCACACAGGGCTCGACCCCGGCTGGCAGCTCCCAGAGCCTCAACCAGACACCCTCAGATCGGAGAGCGAAAGTGAAACAACCCCCCCACCCCAGCTCTGCCGGTGCTCCTCACTCCCGACCCGCAGCCCCTGCCCCCCCCAGCTCTGCCGGTGCCCCTCACTCCCGACCCGCAGCCCCTGCCCCCCCCAGCTCTGCCGGTGCCCCTCACTCCCGGACCCCGCAGCCCCTGCCCCCCCCAGCTCTGCCGGTGCCCCTCACTCCCGACCCGCAGCCCCTGCCCCCCCCAGCTCTGCCGGTGCCCCTCACTCCCGACCCGCAGCCCCTGCCCCCCCCAGCTCTGCCGGTGCCCCTCACATCCCGACCCGCAGCCCCTGCCCCCCCCAGCTCTGCCGGTGCCCCTCACTCCCGACCCGCAGCCCTTGCCCCCCCCAGCTCTGCCGGTGCCCCTCACTCCCGACCCGCAGCCCCTGCCCCCCCCCCAGCTCTGCGGTGCCCCTCACTCCCGACCCGCAGCCCCCTGCCCCCCCCAGCTCTGCGGTGCCCCTCACTCCTGACCCGCAGCCCCTGCCCCCCCCAGCTCTGCCGGTGCCCCTCACTCCCGACCCGCAGCCCCTGCCCCCCCCCCAGCTCTGCCGGTGCCCCTCTACTTCCCGACCCACAGCCCCTGCCCCCCCAGCTCTGCCGGTGCCCCTCACTCCTGACCCGCAGCCCTGCCCCCCCCCCAGCTCTGCCGGTGCCCCTCACTCCCGACCCGCAGCCCCTGCCCACCCAGCTCTGCCGGTGCCCCTCACTCCCGACCCGCAGCCCTGCCCCCCCCAGCTCTGCCGGTGCCCCTCATTCCCGACCCGCAGCCCCTGCCCGCCCCAGCTCTGCCTGTGCCCCTCACTCCCGACCCGCAGCCCCTTCCAGCCCGGCCCTGCCGGTGCCCCTCACTCCCGACCCGCAGCCCCTGCACCCCCCCCCAGCTCTGCCGTGCCCCTCACTCCCGACCCGCAGCCCTGCACCCCCCCCCAGCTCTGCCGGTGCCCCTCACTCCCGACCCGCAGCCCCCCCCCAGCTCTGCCGGTGCCCCTCACTCCCGACCCACAGCCCCCTGCCCCCCCCAGCACTGCGGTGCCCCTCATTCCCGACCCGCAGCCCCTGCCCCCCCCAGCTCTGCCGGTGCCCCTCACTCCCGACCCGCAAGCCCCTGCCCCCCCCAGCTCTGCCGGTGCCCCTCATTCCCGACCCGCAGCCCCTGCCCGCCCAGCTCTGCCTGTGCCCCTCACTCCCGACCCGCAGCCCCTTCCAGCCCGGCCCTGCCGGTGCCCCTCACTCCCGACCCGCAGCCCCTGCACCCCCCCCCAGCTCTGCCGGTGCCCCTCACTCCCGACCCGCAGCCCCTGCACCCCCCCCCAGCTCTGCCGGTGCCCCTCACTCCCGACCCGCAGCCCCCCCCCAGCTCTGCCGGTGCCCCTCACTCCCGACCCGCAGCCCTGCCCCCCCCAGCTCTGCCGGTGCCCCTCACTCCTGACCCGCAGCCCTGCCCCGCCCCAGCTCTGCCGGTGCCCCTCACTCCTGACCCGCAGCCCCTGCCCCACCCCAGCTCTGCCGGTGCCCCTCACTACCGACCCGCAGCCCCTTCCAGCCCGGCCCTGCCGGTGCCCCCTCACTCCCGACCCGCAGCCCCTGCCAGCCCGGCCCTGCCCCGCCCCATCGGTTGTGGTGGAACAGTGCCCAGGGAGGGGCCGATGGGAGCGGCGGACGGGCCGGGATTCCCCTGGCGGGGGGAGGGGGCACGTGGCTGCTGCCAAGGGTGGGTCAAACCTGGGGCTGGCGCCCCCCCGGCGGGGAAAGGCCCCGTGTCCCATCCCCCGCCCCCATGGCATCTCTTCCCCTCCCCAGGAATGCAGCTCTGGCGAAGGCCGGGGGCCCCAGGGTTTCCTGCCCCCCAAGGCCAGGAAGACAGGAACGACCATCGCTGGGCTCATCTACAAGGTGACGGGATGGGGGGGGGGGCTGTGTCAGGGGGTTGGGGGCGTGTGCAAAGGGGAGGTGTGGGGCTGGGGGTCTATGTAGGGCAGGGTGTGGGGCTGGGGAAGGTGGAGGACTGGGGGGGCTGGTACGTGATGCTGGGGGTCTCTCCCCGGTGGGGGGGTGGGGCTGGGAGCCCATCCCAGGGGGAGGTCTGGAGCTGGGGGGCAGGTGTGGGGCTGGCTATGGGTCGCTGACCTGCCCCACATCTCCCCGCAGGAGGGGCTGATTCTCGGGCCGACACTCGCGCCACCGACGACATGGTCGTAGCCGACAAGAACTGTGAGAAAATCCATTACATCGCGCCCAACATCTAGTGAGTGACCCCCCGGTGCCCTCACTCCCGACCCGCAGCCCCCGGCCCGGCCGGCGCCCCTCACTCCCGACCCGCAGCCCCCGGCCCTGCCGGCGCCCCTCACTCCCGACCCGCAGCCCCCGGCCCTGCCGGCGCCCCTCACTCCCGACCCTCAGCCCCCGGCCCGGCCGGCGCCCCTCACTCCCGAGCCGCAGCCCCCGGCCCGGCCGGCGCCCCTCACTCCCGACCCGCAGCCCCCGGCCGGGCCGGCGCCCCTCACTCCCGACCCGCAGCCCCCGGCCCGGCCGGCGCCCCTCACTCCCGACCCGCAGCCCCGGCCCGGCCGGCGCCCCTCACTCCCGACCCGCAGCCCCGGCCCGGCCGGCGCCCCTCACTCCCGACCCGCAGCCCCCGGCCCGGCCGGCGCCCCTCACTCCCGACCCGCAGCCCCCGGCCCGGCCGGCGCCCCTCACTCCCGACCCGCAGCCCCCGGCCCGGCCGGCGCCCCTCACTCCCGACCCGCAGCCCCCGGCCCGGCCGGCGCCCCTCACTCCCGACCCGCAGCCCCCGGCCGGGCCGGCGCCCCTCACTCCCGACCCGCAGCCCCCGGCCGGCCGGCGCCCCTCACTCCCGACCCGCAGCCCCCGGCCGGGCCGGCGCCCCTCACTCCCGACCCGCAGCCCCCGGCCCGGCCGGTGCCCCTGCCGGTGCCCCTCACTCCCGACCCGCAGGCCCCCAGCCCTGCCGGTGCCCCTCACTCCCGACCCTCAGCCCCCGACCCGCAGCCCCGGCCGGGCCGGTGCCCCTCACTCCCGACCCGCAGCCCCCGGCCGGGCCGGTGCCCCTCACTCCCGAGCCGCAGCCCCCGCCGGGCCGGTGCCCCTCACTCCGACCCCGCAGCCCCGGCCCGGCCGGCGCCCCTCACTCCCGACCCGCAGCCCCCCCTCGGCCGGTGCCCTCACTCCCGACCCGCAGCCCTGTCTCTCTCCCCAGTTGCTGTGGGGCGGGGGGTGGCGGCTGACGCCGAGGTGACGACCCAGCTGCTTTTCGTCCAACATGAGCTGCACTCGCTGTCCACCGGCCGCCCGCCCCGCGTCACCACCGCCTGCCGCTTCCTCAAGCAGATGCTGTTCCGGTGAGGGGCGGGGCATAGCGGTGACATCACTGCATGGGGCGGGGCATAGCGGTGACATCACTGCATGGGGCAGGGCAATGCCGCGTGACATCACCGCATGGGGCGGGGCATAGTGGTGACATCACTGCATGGGGCAGGGCAATGCCGCATGACATCACCGCATGGGGCGCGGCAATGGCCGCGTGACATCACCGCATGGGGCGGCATAGTGGTTACATCACCACATGGGGCGGGGCAAACGCCACGTGACATCACCGCATGGGGCGGGGCAATGCTGGGTGACATCACCGCATGGGGCGGGGCAGCACCGCGTGACATCACTGCATGGGGCGGGGCAGCACCGCGTGACATCACTGCATGGGCGGGACAGCGGCACATGATATCACCGCATGGGGCGGAGCATAGCGGTGACATCACTGTATGGGGCGGGGCATCGTGAGGTGACTCAGCAGGGCTAGGACAGAGAGGCTGTGACCTCACAAGCTCAGGTGTGATGTCACTGTGGTGGGGGTGATGTCACAGGCTCTGATGGTGTCCCCCCCATCCTCCCCCAGGTACCAGGGTCACATCGGGGCGTCGCTGATCCTGGGGGGCGTCGACTCCACCGGGCCCCACCTGTACAGCGTCCACCCCCCACGGCTCCACCAGCAAACTGCCCTTCACCTCCATGGGTGAGCGGGGGGGCTGGGTGTGGGATGGGCTCTTTGGAGGGAGGGGTTGGGGGTGTCAGGGGGAGAGTCTATGGGCTGGCTTTGACCCCTCTCCCTGCCCCCCCAGGCTCTGGGGCCGCGGCGGCCATTGCAGTTCTTGAGGATCGGTTCAAGCCGGACATGGAGGTGAGGGGGGCCTCAGAATCCGGGGGGGGGGGGGGGGTTAGGCAAGGTGGGGACCCAGGTTGTCCGGGCAGGGTGGTGTGGGGCATGGCCAGGACTCAGGTGTCCGGGGCAGAGGATGTGGAGGTGGGGTGGGGCAGGGCAAGGACCCAGGTGTCTGGGCGGGGGATGTGGGGGCAGGACCCAAGCGTCAGGTGGAGGATGTGGGGGTGGGACCCAGGTGTCCGGGCGGGGGAGGTGGGGGTGGAACCCAGGCATCCGGCGGAGGATGTGGGGGTGGGGGTGGAACCCAGGCGTGCGGCAGGGGATGTGGGGGTGGGACCCTGGTGTCCGGGTGGGGGAGGTGGTGGGTGGGGGCGGGACCCAGGCGTCGGGGCGGGGGATGTGGGGGGCGGGACCCAGGCGTCCGGGCGGGGAATGTGGGGGCGGGACCCAGGCGTCCGGGCGGGGGATGTGGGGGCGGGACCCAGGCGTCCGGTGGGGGAGGAACCCAGGCGTCCGGCGGGGGATGTGGGGGTGGGACCCTGGTGTCCGGGTGGGGGAGGTGGTGGTGGGGGCGGGACCCAGGCGTCCGGGTGGGGGATGTGGGGGCGGGACCCAGGCGTCCGGGCCGCGGGCTCACCCCTCTCTCCCCCCAGCTGAGGGAGGCCCAGGATCTCCTGGCCGACGCCGTCACGGCCGGGGTGCTGAGCGACCTGGGCTCGGGGAGCAACGTGGATCTGTGTGTCATCACCCGGGGGGGGGGCCCAGACCCTGCGCCCCTTCCGCACCCCCATCGCCCACGGGCAGAGGTGAGACCCCCCCCCGGGGGCACCAAGGGGGGGACCTAGGAGTCCGGGGAGAGCGGGTGCGTGTGCTGGGGGGCTGTCAGGGACGGGGGGGGGGGGGGGCTGGAACCAGGGGGGTGTCGGGGATGTGGGCGGTTGGTCCCGGGGGGTGTTCGGGGGGGGCCGGGCGCTGTCTGACCCCCCCCCCGCAGGCAGGGCCGGTACCGGAGAGGGGGTGTCGGGGACGTGGGGGGCTGGTCCCAGGGGGGGTGTCGGGGGGGGCCCGGGCCGGGCGCTGTCTGACCCCCCCTCCCCCCCCAGGCAGGGCCGGTACCGGTACCGGGCCGGCACCACGGCGGTGCTGAGCGAAGCCGTCGCCCCCCTGAGGCTGCAGCTGCTGGACGAGACGGTGACCGGGATGGACGTGGACTGAGCGCGGCCGGCGGGGGGGCGGAGCCCCCAGATAGCGACCCCCCCCGCGGGGCACCGACCCCCCCAGAGACACCGACCCCCCCCCCCGAGATACCGACCCCCCCGCGGGGCACCGACCCCCCCCCAGAGACACCGACCCCCCCTCCCCCCCCAGAGACACCGACCCCCCCTCCCCCCCAGATACCGACCCCCCCGCGGGGCACCGACCCCCCCCCCCCCGCGGGGCACCGACCCCCCCCTCCCCCCCCCGAGATACCGACCCCCCCGCGGGGCACCGACCCCCCCTCCCCCCCCCCCAGATACCGACCCCCCGCGGGGGCACCGACCCCCCCCAGAGACACCGACCCCCCCGCGGGGCACCGACCCCCCCTCCCCCCCCAGAGATACAGACCCCCCCGCGGGGCACCGACCCCCCCCCGAATAAAGCGGCTTGGCTCAGCCCCAGTCTCTGCGCTGTGATTGGTGCGCGGTGACCCCTGACCCCGCGGGCCCCCCCCGGCCCCCGGGGGCGCGAGGAGAGAAATGACGTCATGGCCCCTTGTACCGGAGAGTGACGCAGGCCGTCGCTGTCACGTGCGAGCTAAACGTACACAGACGTCGGCGGGCTCAGGCGGTTGACATGTAAATTTATGCAGATTAAGGCACGTCACCCCTCGGGGGGCGGGCTGCGCGAGGGGGCGCGCGGACACGTTATGCAAATCGCCCCGCCGCGGGAGGGAGGAACCATAGAGGCGGGGCCGCCGACGGCGCAGAGCGGCCGCGCTCGCTGGTTTCCGGCGCGGGAGGGGTCTGAGTTTGGAGCGCGCCGGAAGTGACGCGAGGGGGGCGGGGCGTCGCGGGAGGTTTGAATCCGAGACTCGGAACCGCCGCCGCCGCCGCCCGGTGAGACGCGGGGAGCCGCCTACGTCACAGTCCGCCTCGGCGACGTCAGTGCGGTGTGGCGCGCGCGCGCGGGCTGGTGACGTCATAACCGGGGCCGGACGGGGTGCGGGGCGACTCGGGAGGCTCCGTCGGGCCGGGTGACGTTATCGGCGGGAGGGGTGACGTCATGGAGGGGTGATGCCTGAGGGGAGGGGGCCGTGACGTCATCACGGCAGGGCGGGGGCTCGGACTCCTGGGTTCCCCGCTCAGCCCCCGTCTCTCTCCCGCAGGCCGGACCCGCCATG
Organism: Macrochelys suwanniensis; assembly: GCA_033296515.1. Lineage (NCBI taxonomy): Eukaryota > Metazoa > Chordata > Testudines > Chelydridae > Macrochelys > Macrochelys suwanniensis. The sequence continues at coordinate 5,496 of JAVFKX010000260.1, read as the reverse complement.
CACCGCGGCTCCCCCCGCCGGCCCGAGCCGCCCCCCCCGCGCCGCTCCCCCCGCCGGCCCGAGCGCCCCCCCCGCGGCGCCGCGCGCCCGGTAAGTGCTGGGGCTACGTCACCCCCCCCCCGGGAACCCCCCCCCGCCGGGATCTCTAGGGGCCCCCCCCGGGAACCTCGGCCCCCCCCATCACCCCCCCCGTACCTGGTGTCCCAGCCCCCCCTCAGCCCCCCCCGCCGGGATCTCCAGGGTCCCCCCCCATTCCCCCCCCCCCCGTGCCGGTCCCAGCCCCCTGACCCGGTCGCTCCCCCAGGGCTGCGGCGCCGGTACCGGCCCGGGCAGCGGGCGCTGCTGGAGATCCGCAAATTCCAGAAGAGCACGAACCTGCTGATCAGCAAACTGCCCTTCTCCCGCGTGGTGAGTGACCCCCCCTCTGCCCCCCCATAACCCCCCCTCTGCCCCCCCTCTGACCCCCTTCTCCCGCGTGGTGAGTGACCCCCCCTCTGCCCCCCATAACCCCCCCTCTGCCCCCCTTCTCCCGCGTGGTGAGTGACCCCCCCTCTGCCCCCCCATAACCCCCCTCTGCCCCCCCTCTGCCCCCCTTCTCCCGCGTGGTGAGTGACCCCCCCTCTGCCCCCCATAACCCCCCTCTGCCCCCCCTCTGCCCCCCCTTCTCCCGCGTGGTGAGTGACCCCCCCTCTGCCCCCCCATAACCCCCCCTCTGCCCCCCCTCTGCCCCCCTTCTCCCGCGTGGTGAGTGACCCCCCCTCTGCCCCCCATAACCCCCCTCTGCCCTCCCTCTGCCCCCCCTCTTGCCCCCCCTTCTCCCGCGTGGTGAGTGACCCCCCCTCTGCCCCCCCATAACCCCCCCTCTGCCCCCCCTCTGCCCCCCCTTCTCCCGCGTGGTGAGTGACCCCCCCTCTGCCCCCCATAACCCCCCCTCTGCCCCCCTCTGCCCCCCTTCTCCCGCGTGGTGAGTGACCCCCCCTCTGCCCCCCCATAACCCCCCCTCTGCCCCCCCTCTGCCCCCCTTCTCCCGCGTGGTGAGTGACCCCCCCTCTGCCCCCCCTCTGCCCCCCTTCTCCCGCGTGGTGAGTGACCCCCCCTCTGCCCCCCCATAACCCCCCTCTGCCCCCCTCTGCCCCCTTCTCCCCGCGTGGTGAGTGACCCCCCCTCTGCCCCCCCTCTGCCCCCCTTCTCCCGCGTGGTGAGTGACCCCCCCTCTGCCCCCCCATAACCCCCCTCTGCCCCCCCTCTGCCCCCTTCTCCCGCGTGGTGAGTGACCCCCCCTCTGCCCCCCATAACCCCCCCTCTGCCCTCCCTCTGCCCCCCCTCTGCCCCCCCTTCTCCCGCGTGGTGAGTGACCCCCCCTCTGCCCCCCCATAACCCCCCCTCTGCCCCCCCTCTGCCCCCCCTTCTCCCGCGTGGTGAGTGACCCCCCCTCTGCCCCCCATAACCCCCCCTCTGCCCCCCCTCTCTGCCCCCCTTCTCCCGCGTGGTGAGTGACCACCCCTCTGCCCCCCCTCTGCCCCCTTCTCCCGCGTGGTGAGTGACCCCCCCTCTGCCCCCCCATAACCCCCCTCTGCCCCCCCTCTGCCCACCCTTCTCCCGCGTGGTGAGTGACCCCCCCTCTGCCCCCCCTCTGCCCCCCTTCTCCCGCGTGGGTGAGTGACCCCCCCTCTGCCCCCCCATAACCCCCCCTCTGCCCCCCCTCTGCCCCCCTTCTCCCGCGTGGTGAGTGACCCCCCTCTGCCCCCCCATAACCCCCCCTCTGCCCTCCCTCTGCCCCCCCTCTGCCCCCCCTTCTCCCGCGTGGTGAGTGACCCCCCCTCTGCCCCCCCATAACCCCCCTCTGCCCCCCTCTGCCCCCCTTCTCCCGCGTGGTGAGTGACCCCCCCTCTGCCCCCCCATAACCCCCCCTCTGCCCCCCCTCTGCCCCCTTCTCCCGCGTGGTGAGTGACCCCCCCTCTGCCCCCCCATAACCCCCCTCTGCCCCCCCTCTGCCCCCCCTCTGCCCCCCTTCTCCCGCGTGGTGAGTGACCCCCCCTCTGCCCCCCCTCTGCCCCCCTTCTCCCGCGTGGTGAGTGACCCCCCCTCTGCCCCCCCTCTGCCCCCCTTCTCCCGCGTGGTGAGTGACCCCCCCTCTGCCCCCCCTCTGCCCCCCTTCTCCGCGTGGTGAGTGACCCCCCCTCTGCCCCCCCATAACCCCCCTCTGCCCCCCTTCTCCCGCGTGGTGAGTGACCCCCCCTCTGCCCCCCATAACCCCCCCTCTGCCCCCCTTCTCCCGCGTGGTGAGTGACCCCCCTCTGCCCCCCCATAACCCCCCCTCTGCCCCCCTTCTCCCGCGTGGTGAGTGACCCCCCCTCTGCCCCCCATAACCCCCCCTCTGCCCCCCTTCTCCCGCGTGGTGAGTGACCCCCCCTCTGCCCCCCCATAACCCCCCTCTGCCCCCCTTCTCCCGCGTGGTGAGTGACCCCCCCTCTGCCCCCCCATAACCCCCCCTCTGCCCCCCCTTCTCCCGCGTGGTGAGTGACCCCCCTCTGCCCCCCTCTGCCCCCTTCTCCCGCGTGGTGAGTGACCCCCCCTCTGCCCCCCCATAACCCCCCTCTGCCCCCCCTCTGCCCCCTTCTCCCGCGTGGTGAGTGACCCCCCCTCTGCCCCCCTCTGCCCCCCTTCTCCCGCGTGGTGAGTGACCCCCCCTCTGCCCCCCCTCTGCCCCCTTCTCCCGCGTGGTGAGTGACCCCCCCTCTGCCCCCCCATAACCCCCCTCTGCCCCCCCTCTGCCCCCCTTCTCCCGCGTGGTGAGTGACCCCCCCTCTGCCCCCCCTCTGCCCCCCTTCTCCCGCGTGGTGAGTGACCCCCCTCTGCCCCCCTCTGCCCCCCTTCTCCCGCGTGGTGAGTGACCCCCCTCTGCCCCCCCATAACCCCCCTCTGCCCCCCCTCTGCCCCCTTCTCCCGCGTGGTGAGTGACCCCCCCTCTGCCCCCCCTCTGCCCCCCCTTCTCCCGCGTGGTGAGTGACCCCCCCTCTGCCCCCCCATAACCCCCCTCTGCCCCCCTCTGCCCCCCTTCTCCCGCGTGGTGAGTGACCCCCCCTCTGCCCCCCCTCTGCCCCCCTTCTCCCGCGTGGTGAGTGACCCCCCCTCTGCCCCCCCATAACCCCCCCTCTGCCCCCCCTCTGCCCCCCTTCTCCCGCGTGGTGAGTGACCCCCCCTCTGCCCCCCCTCTGCCCCCCTCTGCCCCCCTTCTCCGCGTGGTGAGTGACCCCCCCTCTGCCCCCCATAACCCCCCTCTGCCCCCCTCTGCCCCCCTTCTCCCGCGTGGTGAGTGACCCCCCCGTAACCCCCCCTCTGCCCCCTTCTCCCGCGTGGTGAGTGACCCCCCTCTGCCCCCCCTCTGCCCCCCTTCTCCCGCGTGTGAGTGACCCCCCTCTGCCCCCCCATAACCCCCCCTCTGCCCCCTTCTCCCGTGTGGTGAGTGACCCCCCCGTAACCCCCCCTCTGCCCCCCTTCTCCCGCGTGGTGAGTGACCCCCCCTCTGCCCCCCCTCTGCCCCCCTTCTCCCGCGTGGTGAGTGACCCCCCTCTGCCCCCCCATAACCCCCCCTCTGCCCCCCTTCTCCCGCGTGGTGAGTGACCCCCCCTCTGCCCCCCCTCTGCCCCCCTCTGCCCCCCTTCTCCCGCGTGGTGAGTGACCCCCCCTCTGCCCCCCCTCTGCCCCCCTTCTCCCGCGTGGTGAGTGACCCCCCCTCTGCCCCCCCTCTGCCCCCCTTCTCCCGCGTGGTGAGTGACCCCCCCGTAACCCCCCCTCTGCCCCCCCTCTGCCCCCCTTCTCCCGCGTGGTGAGTGACCCCCCCTCTGCCCCCCCTCTGCCCCCCTTCTCCCGCGTGGTGAGTGACCCCCCTCTGCCCCCCTTCTCCCGCGTGTGAGTGACCCCCCCGTAACCCCCCCTCTGCCCCCCCTCTGCCCCCCTTCTCCCGCGTGGTGAGTGACCCCCCCTCTGCCCCCCATAACCCCCCCTCTGCCCCCCTCTGCCCCCCTTCTCCCGCGTGGTGATGACCCCCCCTCTGCCCCCCATAACCCCCCCTCTGCCCCCCTTCTCCCGCGTGGTGAGTGACCCCCCCTCTGCCCCCCCATAACCCCCCCTCTGCCCCCCCTCTGCCCCCCTTCTCCCGCGTGGTGAGTGACCCCCCTCTGCCCCCCCATAACCCCCCCTCTGCCCCCCCTCTGCCCCCCTTCTCCCGTGTGGTGAGTGACCCCCCCGTAACCCCCCCTCTGCCCCCCTTCTCCCGCGTGGTGAGTGACCCCCCCTCTGCCCCCCTCTGCCCCCCCTCTGCCCCCCTTCTCCCGCGTGGTGAGTGACCCCCCCTCTGCCCCCCCTCTGCCCCCCTTCTCCCGCGTGGTGAGTGACCCCCCCTCTGCCCCCCTCTGCCCCCCTTCTCCCGCGTGGTGAGTGACCCCCCCGTAACCCCCCTCTGCCCCCCCTCTGCCCCCCCTCTGCCCCCTTCTCCCGCGTGGTGAGTGACCCCCCCTCTGCCCCCCCTCTGCCCCCCTTCTCCCGCGTGGTGAGTGACCCCCCCTCTGCCCCCCTTCTCCCGCGTGGTGAGTGACCCCCCCGTAACCCCCCCTCTGCCCCCCCTCTGCCCCCCTTCTCCCGCGTGGTGAGTGACCCCCCTCTGCCCCCCCATAACCCCCCGTAACCCCCCCTCTGCCCCCCCTCTGCCTCCCTTCTCCCGCGTGGTGAGTGACCCCCCCGTAACCCCCCATAACCCCCCGTAACCCCCCCTCTGCCCCCCCTCTGCCCCCCCCTCCCGCGTGGTGAGTGACCCCCCCTCTGCCCCCCTTCTCCCGCGTGGTGAGTGACCCCCCCGTAACCCCCCTCTGCCCCCCTTCTGCCCCCCTTCTCCCGCGTGGTGAGTGACCCCCTCTGCCCCCCTTCTGCCCCCCTTCTCCCGCGTGGTGAGTGAGAGGCCCCCCATAAGCCCCCTTCTGCCCCCCTGGTTACACCCCCTGAACGCTGGGGGCTCTTCCAACGCTGAGCTTCACCAGCCAGCCCCGAACAGCCTCTGTGCCCCCCCCGCCCCCCGGTTACACCAAGGGCGCGGCTCCCTTAGAGTGCCCCCCACACGGCAAACGTCCGATGATGGGTACCGAAAATCTGATCAGAGACCAGGTTCTCCCGATCCCCAAACACCAGCCACACACCCAGCTCCAATGAGACCCTAGATCTTACCCCAAACCCGCGCTCGAGCCAAGGCTTGGTAACGAGCCTGCAATTAATTCAACAAGAAAAGAGAGAGTTGGGTGAAAGATCAATCTACAGACAGACTCAGAGGTCAATTCTTGGGGGTCAGATACGTCGCAGAGATGAGCTTGTAGTTGCCAAAGGCCTTTTAGGAATAGTCCATCGGTTACAGTCCAATGTCCATATTCAGGGGACTCCAGTCAGTGACTGGGGATCTCAATCCTTATGGCTCAGGGTCTCCCTTCGTGAGCCCCAAAGCAGAGA
>JAVFKX010000259.1:0-22373 GCA_033296515.1 Macrochelys suwanniensis | reverse complement strand
ATGTGTTGGCAAGAAAGGTTAGAGGCCAATAGATAAATGCAGTTCAGCTCCCCAATCTGTAATCACTGTGTTTTTCCTATTTCAAAAATGTCTGGTCGCTCAGTCTTGTTTGATATGGTATAACAAAGGGTATTTGGATGCCACCTTAATGATGGCCAGCCATTATTTGTTTAGTGCCTGTAGTGTGCTCAGTGCTTCACAGTACACACAAATAACACAGCCCTGTCTTGAGTTTACAATCTAAAAAAAGGTTTGATGCTTTGGTTCAGATAGACTCCATTGACTTTAAGGCCAGAAGGAACTAGCATGATCATCTAGTCTGACCTGCACATCTTAGGCTGCAGAACCTCGCCCACCCATTCCTGCAACAGGCCCATACCTCCTGATTGAATTACCGAAGTCTTCAAACCTTGATTTAAAGACATCAAGTTACAGAAAATCCACCATCTAGTTCAAACCAGTATGTGACCTGTGCCCCTGATCTCTGCCAATCTGGGTAAATGACCAAGAATTCAGATGCTTATGGGAATCACTTTGGTCAAGTAGTCAAGCTGCAGAACTTTCAAGGATGGGCTTCCTGGTGAGATTTCTAGCACTGGCAGTATCAGAAATATCCCGGGAATAGAATAGCCTTTCTTGGGGAATTTCAGTGCTTCCATTTCAGTATTAAATAAAAACATGAAATTGAGAAGGCACGCATGAAAATACAAAATCGGGATGAAAAACTGTGGGGTGAGAGTAGAAGATTAGCAGGGCTTTCTGCTAGGCCTAGCCTTCAGCTTGTACCAAGCTGTACAGCTTGAGTTACTGAGGTGAACTCGTGACGTTTCATATCATGCCACCAAAGCGCCTCTCATCCAAAAAGTCACACTGATGCAGAGCCAATTCAGAGCAGCTACAAAATCTGCAGTGGCAGGGAACCCAGAGGTCAAAGGGAAGCTGCTGCATAGCAGGGGCTGCCTCTGCACTCCCTGCCCTGCAGAGGCTGCAGCCTGGCCCCTATAAGGCTGGGAGGCTAGGATGCCTGAGGAATTCCCTCCTGTCTACACAGAGAAGTTGGGGAGTGAGAGTGGTTGGTCAGGTCCAGTGAATAAAAGCCTGGCTTCAGGACTAAAGAGAACCACCTGGCTCTTCAGTGGTAGAGTGCCAGCTGGCTGCAACTTTAGACTTCTCCCAGCAAGATGAGCCTCTGTGCAGTTTGCCCAGTACTGCAGGCATTCAGGACCCTGCTTGGGAGTGGTCCACAGCTGCTGTGGAGCAAGAGGCCTCCGGGAGCTAAATTGCATCAGGCCCAGGTAGAGCCCCTGACTTCTAGCCAAGACTCCCCCACCTCTCTACTCCTCTCATCTGAGCCCTCTGCCCTCCTACATACACACACACCTCACCGCTCTTTAACACACTCACACGTACACCCTCTTCTTAGTAATGGCATTTGTTCTTCATTTTCTTCAAAAGCTACTCAAAATCGTTTGTATTTTTCTTGATTTAAAAGTTGTGAAAAGGTAGGGTGACCAGACAGCAAATGTGAAAAATCAGGACAGGGGTGGGGGGTAATTGGAGCCTATATAAGAAAAAGACCCCAAAATCGGGACTGTCCCTATAAAATCAGGACATCTGGTCACCCTATGAAAAGGTGAGCAGAGCCAACTTTGGCTCATGTTCAACAATGATCCAGACGAGAATTAGCAAGAACTTCAAACCTAAATTAGACAAGTTAAAAAAAAATCACACTATTAACTGTAGTTCAGCAGCCTACACCAAAACATATCAAGATGCCATTTATGATATATTTAATTGTTGAGCAACACGAAAGACATAAATAATAATAATGGCTGCTTTACTACATTTCTTTCTTTTTGATGCATTGTCTAAAACCCTGAGATATTTAAAAAGGATGGTATAATTAGAGCTGGTTGGGAACTTTAAATGGTTTGATTGAATTTTCCCCAGGAAGTTTTCTCATGTCCAGGATGGAATTTCTGGTCAAAACCAGAGAATGGGAGAGCCATCCCAGAATAGGTGGGGAGGTTAGAACACTCACCTGGGATGTGGGAGACCCAGGATCACATTCCTGCTCTGTTTGCCTGAGCCCAGGGACTTGAGCTTGGGCCTTGCACTTCCTAGGAGAGTATCCTACTGAGTGGGCTATTGCCTATTCAGTCATAGTCTCTCTCTCTCTCTCGCTCGCTGTGTTTTTCATGAAATGAAATTCTTGTTTTCTGGCCAGCCCTAGTTATAATCAAACACTTTAGGCTTCCTTAGCAATTTATTTTACTATAGAGTCTGGAAATACTTAAGTTAAGCCTATTAAAGCCTCAAATAAATGTGCACAAAAGGGAGAAATTTGCATGTGGTACTTCAAACATCAATTTTTTAAGAAGGTGTACGTGAGCCAATAATATTTGGGAACTGCGAGTCTAGCTAGGTATCAGTAATGACAGTTGGGCAGCCCATCCTCTAAGAGTGGAAGCCACATCTATTTAACATGTGCATTTTTAAAGAGTCAACATAGGGCTTACATGGGTACAGTGCAAGCTTTGTTATACATTCCTGCTAATGACCTGAAGGACTATTCACTTGTAGCGTAAGATGGGGAAATTAATCTTCACCACAATTGTTCCATTTTTCAAACTTCTTTTCAGCAAAGATAGAAATTGTGCCAAATATCTATCAGTTTTATGATGACAAGACCATCCACTTGTTTCATTAAACACCCTCCCCCCCCCTTACAACTGTCTAAACAGGATTTTCGCATTTAGTACCCTATCAATCCAGAGTTATGATTATTCAGTAACTTAGGGGATCTCTTGTATTTAAATATTAATGTTTGTGTAGTTATTAAAGTATTTGATGATTTGTCCAGGGGCACTATAAAATTAAATATAGCATGTCATTTTTTGTAATACAGACGAGAATAATAAAAAAAATCTTTTTAGTCTGGTTTTATGGCTGTTTCCACATGTTACTTTTACTGCTTATTTGATGGTTTGGGGTATTGTGTTTTTAAACCCTTTTAAATGTAGGATGTCAGAGCATATTGTGAGGAGCATATAAAAGATTATCTTCCTGAATTATGACCTTGTGTTTCTAAGTAAGAACTGTTGTTTGTCAGTTACAGTATTAAAAGAAGGCACCATTTCAGAAAATACTTGTGGGATGTAGTGACTAGGGATTGGGTAGTGTCCCTTTAAATAGCGTGTGAGTCCTCTAGTGGTCCTCACTGTCTTCTATGTTTCAGAAGCCACCTGAATGTTGTCAGAGGCAGAGCAGGAGTGTGTACGTAGCTAGTCTTTATATGTTATATATTAAACAGGGGGCCATCTCTTGATTGGTGTGTGTACGTACAAAGGAGTTAAATAGTATCCCCATTTTCCAGATGGGGAAACTGAAGCACAGAGTGGTGACGTGACTTGTCCACGGTCACCCACTAGACCAGCAGGAATAGAATGTAGATTTGCTGAGTCCCAGGCCAGTGCTGTATCCACTAGGCCACACTGTTTTCCTGGTGTTGCAATGTAAAATGAGTAAAAGTCTTAGAATGACCAGCTTTTATAACACAACAGAAGGTACTTTTGATTGATGTTTCCTTTGGCTTTTTGTTTAGGTCAGTGTGAAGAGATGCTGCAAAGGACATCTGTCATGGTATGTACATCTTCTTGGTAGAAAAATGTAATGATCTGCAAAGTATTTTAAAAAATATTTATTTGACAAAATGAATACAGTTACCTACAGTTGGCGCACTAGCCATACTTAAGATTGATTTATTATTTTCAATCTAAGCCCCTTTTGAAAGTGGATTATAACTTTCTGAATATATTTATTTCATGGCAAAACAATACAATAAAGCAGCATTATTGTTAAGATTACAAGCACACAAAACTCAAGAAATTCACAGTCACCAGAACTAGACCCTCTTGCGAATACACAACATGTTGCATATTGTACATAGTGCTAACTGTGGTAGTGAGACACTGAGTGCCCTTAATTCCCACTGAATTAACTGGGAGTTAACGGCGCTTGGCACTTTGCAGGAGGTTTGGGATCTTTAGTATGTATGCACAATCTGAAATGTCTGGATTAAGTATGTATATGAATCTGAGATGCCAGGCTTCTGATTCTAGTCCAGCATCCATTGAAGTCAATAGAAAGATTCCCATTGATGCTAACACACAACTGAATGGCCAGGCTGCAGGCCTGGACTCTCTTACAGGGCTAGCACTGGGGAAACATCAGAGCCACAGGAGCCTCTGTAGCCTGCAGAGAATGGCCATTGAATGTGTGAATGAGGTCTCTGCAGTGAGTTGTGGGAACGTCTGCGTGCCAGGGCTGGGGCACAGGGAGACCGCACGGAACAGAGTTCTAAGGGGGTCCATAAATCCTCTCCCCTGCTCTGCATTTTGACTGGCTCAGAAGGCACATGTGCGAACACTTGAACATTCACACTTTCATTTAGGCTCGCATGTGCAAGCAAAAGCACTATGGGACAAGTTGCATGTGCAGAGGAATGAAAGAACTGAAAAGCAGTGGAACTGCTTTGCTTAGGGCAGAGAGAGTCAGCACAAGAGGACGCTGCATCCATTATGTGCTGAGGAATACTTACTGATCAGGAACACAGAAGGGGAGTGTGGTAGAGGGCTGCAAGAGGGATATTGTTTGGTCAATGGATTTGCAGATGGCTGCTCCTATAGCCTAGAAGCTGTAATAGTGGTCATGGGGTGTGTTTAGAGCTACATGGCTTGTCACTTCAGCCATATCACTCCACTTTCTTTGCATCCCTCTACTGGCTCTCTCTTTCCACCCCATTAAGTACAACTAATTGTCTTCCTTTTTAAGACCCTTCATGGTGTATCCCTGCCCTACTTACCATCTCTGATATGGGTATTGATTAGAACCATTGATTCCCGTCTCTGCTCTGCCAGTGGTACGGCTTTTATTGCCCATTAGTTCAGTTTTCCCACAAGCACTTTCTCCTGTGCCTCCCCATATGTGTGGGAGGAGTTCCCTGTAAAAGTCTGCCAAGCCACTACATTAAACTCTTTCAGTTCTCTTCTTGTTGTGATGCCCACAAAACACTTGACAATGGCTAGGCAGCTGGTGTGCTGTGACCACAGCTTATTATACTAATCATAATCATCTCTCTATTACCTCATGCTCTCCCTGTCTGCTTGTTGTTTCTATCTGTTCACTCTCATCATATACTTAGATAGTAGCTCTCTGGGGCAGGAAGTGTCTTTTTGATTATACATGTGTATAAGCCTAAGTACCATTGTGAATCTGGATCACAGTACCTAGCACATTGGGGTCCCACTTGCTGACTGGGGCCCCTGGGTACCACTTCAATACAAATAAATAATAATAATAATAATACATCATTTTGACTAGCTCTTGGCTGGGGGAGAGGATTACACCTTCCCAACCCCCTGTTCCTGCCAAAGATGTGCAAAGAGGATTTATGTAAAACTAACATGAATTTACAAACAATTTCTTGTCTGATGAAAATGTTTTTTTCCTCCCTCAGTTCCGCTGCTCGGATATCTCAGAAATGATCAAGTTGAAGTTGATGATGAGGTCAATGTCAGATTTTTTTTTTTTTTTTAAAGAGGAGCAGTGACTGGCCTCACAGCAGACAGGTTTTATGTGGATGGCTCCAGCTATTGCCACAAGTGAGGGTGGGACCATGGCACAGAGTGGGGTCACAATGGGTCCTTTGTTATGATGTGCCTATGGCTCTGCATTGCCCTAATCTAGCCATGTTCCCAATCCACATGCTCCCACATGTCACTGCGGGTTTTAGGGGCAGGGGCTACTGGGTGCCACTGTTACAGTTTTGAGAGGTCTCCTAACTACAAGAGTTTACTCACTGTGAGGTAGTTGTGGGGTTGGAATTCTCACTCCTTAGCCCCAAACTGAAGGCAATGTCCAGGGCTCCCATTAGGTGTGTTCAGCTAGGTACGAAGCAAATACCACATGCTTCTCCTCAATGCTCCAACATAAATTTATGGCCATGTATGCTCAGAATGTGCCTGGACTCCCCACAATCCCATCACCCACGCATCACAGAGACCCCGTCCACAGAGTGCATAGTGTGCAGAGTCCCCAGTGCAAGTTCTCCACTGCTTTCACCACCCTGGGCCAGATGGACTCCATTTTTAACTGCCTTTGTTCCTTATTAATCTGAATAATGTTCCATAAAATAAGGTCTTAAGAAACTAAAAAAAAATAAGAAATTTGCCTCCACAAACAGAAATCTATAAAAGACAAATCAGGGTGGGATGGGAACAATGCAGGGATTTAAGGACTTGTTCAAGACTAATTTAGAAATTAAGTATTAATCCTCGTATGAACAATGAAAAATGTATTGATAACCTAGTGGAGGACCCAGTTCACATTGGGTAGTCCCTGTCTCCGCAAACAGACCCAGTAAGAGGCATTTCATGCATAACCATAGACAAGGCCATGATTGCAGTGAGGCATGCATTACTTTCAGTGAAGTGTTTCCAGTAAAGGATGAAGGTCACTGAGCCATGTAGGAGTTCTGTTTGGGACACACACACTTCACCCTTCTGGTTGCATTTAAATTCTAATGAAAAAATAATGTGGGACCTCTATCCCCTTGCTAGACTTTGGATGGAACTTCTCAGATAATAAATTTTATCATGTTTTTCTATTATTTAACTGGGTAGCAGTTGGTATCATAAAATCTAAATAGTCTAGACTACAGTTCACTGCTGAAAGATGCTAATGAAATAAAATATATGGATTAAAATAACATATTCTGTTTTACCATCATATTATCATGACAGGAGTACGGTTGTAATTTCCATTCACAGGCAGGACACACACAGAGAGCCAAATAGAAAGTTACAAAACACATTGGAGGGAAGAAATGGCTAGATAAACCAAATATTGGAGTGAGGACAGATCAAATGATGCCAGATGGAAAATTATGGTTTGGAATGAAAAAACAGTCCATTTAACAGTCAGAAAGTCTTTGTAATATGTATAAAATCTGCAGCTAGCAGATGTTTTTTGATACTGTGCATCTGCATTAAGTTGAGACATAGTCCATTCATATTCTATTCCACAGTAGCTGTGTGCAAGGCAGGAATAATGGCAGGGCGAGGCCCACTAGATAGATGAAGGCAGCCCTGCTCTCCATATTATTATAATGATTAATTATTTGTATTACTGAGCCCTAAATATGGACACTATGATAGAAGCTGTACAAACATGTAAAAAGAAAGTATAGCATTAATTTGGTTGCAAATAAAGTAAGGTAACAAAACAGTTCCAGTGACAATTTCCTGTTTTCATATGTTCATAACACAGGGGCGGCAAACCTTTTGGCCCGAGGGCCACGTCGGGTTTCCGAAATTGTATGGAGGGCCAGTTAAGGGAGACTGTGCCTCCCCAAATAGCCAGGTGTGGCCCGGCCCCCACCCACTATCCAACCCCCCCGCTTCTCGCCCCCTGATGGCCCCCCTGCGACTCCTGCCCCATCTAATCCCCCCTGTTCCCTGACGGCCCCCCCGGGACCCCTACTCCATCCACACACACACCCTGCTCCCTGTCCCCTGACAGCCCCCGGAACCCCCGCCCATGACTGCCCCCTGCCACCCCATCCAACCCCTCCTCTCATTCCTGACGGCCTCCCATAATACTGGGGCATAATACCCCTGCCCCATCCAACTACCCCTTCTCCCTGTCCTCTGACTGTCCCCGGAAGCCTTGCCCCTGACTGCCCCCTGCTGACCCATCCAACCCCCATTCCTTCCTGACTGCCCCCTAGGGACTCCTTCCCCCATTTAACCCCCCTGTTCCCTGCCCTCTGACCGCTCCGACTTCTATGCACACCCCCACCCCCTGACCACCACCCCTGCTCCCTTCCCCCTTACCGCGCCGCCTGGAGAACTAGTGGCTAGCGGCGCTAGAGCTGCGCTGCCCAGGGCACCAGGAGAGGCAGCTGCGCCACCCGGCTGGAGCCAGCCACGCCACCGCACAGCACAGAGCACTGGGTCAGACCACGGCTCTGCAGCTGCGCTGCCCCAGGAGCTTGCAGCCCTGCTGCCCAGAGCATTGCACCGGTGGTACGGTGAGCTGAGGCTGCGGGGGAGGGGGAACATCAGGGGAGGGCGCAGGGGCTAGCGTCCCGGGCCAAGAGCTCAGGGGCCGGGCAGGAGAGTCCCACAGGCCGGATGTGGCCCGCGAGCCATAGTTTGCCCACCTCTGTCATAATACCTTGCTGAAAAGTTCACCTTTGGGGCTGAAATTTTCCATTCTCAATCTCTAGTCAAAGGTGACTTTTTCTTTTATACCTAAGTAAAATTCCCTCAGCCATTTTAAATCTACCCAGGAGGTGGAGGGGTAAAAGGTATACTTTCCCTATTTTAAAATATTATTTTCACACTTGATTTCAAATAAATAACTCATACATGGTTGAATTTTGAAAAAGAACCCCAGATGTGAGATATCAAGAAGTGAGAAATCAAGGATGATTTTTACTTGTGGATAGCCAAGAGAAGGGGGAATAGAGGAGAAACATATACTGTGGTACTCTCTCAAGTACTGCCCTCAGACCAAACTCCAACCACAAACACAGCTTTGCCCACTCATGATGCCAAAATGAAACGCCACTCACAGATGTTCATAATTTTCTCTTCCTTTTTTCTTGGATGTTTTGGTAGCAGCTTAATAGTTAATGATTGTGACATTTAAATTGTCAGAACTAAGCTTGTCAAAATTTTGATAAACATGTCAGTTTACACCACTTTCAGCTATTATTTTAGGCTGTCTGGACACTGAAGCACATACCACTGAATTGGCATTATGACAGTTATCTTTGCAACCACGAAGACTAGTGGAGATTTAATTGTTTTTAATCTTAATTTAGATTCTGGAACTCAAGATGGTAGCCCCTAGGGCAAAGTAGCAGGCCAGTGACCTAACCTGATCCAACTCAGCCCAAACCAGAGCCTGGCCAAGAGAATGCATCCAAGCCAAAAATATTCAGACTTTGTCACAAAGCACCATGTATTTGTGACTTCCAAGCTTGATTATTGCATACATGTAGGAACTAAAACTTATAAAAAACTTAAAATCTTTCAAAAGACAGTATTCCATCTTCTTGCAAGACAGACTACCAAGAGCACACCACCCTAATGCTCTGCTCTCTGTGCTGGCTACCTGCTGAATATAGAGTCAAATTTAAGGTTTGGGTCCTTATCTTCAAAGCCCTCTGTGGGAGGGGTCCTTGTTACCTGAGGAAGCGCCTTGTCTACAAATCTCTGGAACAATGAAGCGGTCATCTGCAAGAGTGAGACTTGTAAGTAAAAGGAGACAAGAGTTTTCTCAGCAGCTGGTCCATAATTGTGGACCTCACTTTTGTAAGAAATTAGAATTTTAGTAAAGTTAATGTTTAAAATCAAATTTACACAAGTTAAGAAGGAAGGTACTGTACATCTGGGGTCGGGCTTGGGTTATGGGGGATTGCAAGTATCAGTTACAAGGTTCACGAGGTACATACATGTCACATAACCAGCATGGATCCAGATTGGGGTGTGGGAGTTTTTAAAGTGTCAGTGGATAAGTGGGCTTGGGTACGCCACCCATGGAATGTATTAAGAGTCCAAGTCAGTAGAGGTGTAGACAATAAATACATGGGTGGGGTGCGTCCCTCAGTTTGTCAGGGAAGGGAGGAAGTGGGTTATTTCCCAGGTCGGTGGTCTCGATTACTCGACCTGGTACTGATGGTGGCCCGTGATGTGTTCTGTGTAGATTTCTCTGGACCACCTGATGGTGTCGGACACCACAATCACTGCAATCACTACACTACACTACAATCTCACTGCCATCAGATCAAAATAAAAAAAACATTTGTTCTAGCCTTCCCACAGTAACAATACAACAAATCCCACTGGCTGTGGGATATAGATGTAGGAAAAAATTATGAGGAACTCAGACACCAGTGTTAGGCACGATATAGCTGACTAAGTAGATACCATAGATCAGATTTTACCTCATAGTTTTAGAGCAAAGAAGTGAAAGAGGCTGTAAAACAGGAGACAACCCTCCCCCCCCGCACATCCCCCCAGCGCAGTAGTAGACAATCAGATATAACTTTGAAAAATGATTATACAGAGAGCTCAGTTAAAATGACCTTCCTTCTAATCTTTGCTTCTCAATTTTGGACAAGGATATTACCTGCTTTGCAGAGGGTGAGTGGTTTACAGAGGGAGAGTGGATTTCCTGCTAGCAGATTTTGCTTGCGAGTCAAACAGTGGCAGGGCCAACCCTGTGGTAGCTTAGGTGGGAGCAGGGATCCAACCAGGCCACAAACCCAGCGTCTCACTGCAACTTCTTGTGGTGTGGAAGAGTGCCTGGTGAGAGAGGCTGTGGACATTCAAGGAAACAATGGTATAACATGGTACATAAAGTCATCCAGGCAACCCTCCCACAGACTCAAATGGCAGCTCAAAACAGGCATGAATGGAATCTGCTCATAATTCGGCTCTACCCAGGCTTGGTGTTGGAAAAAGGAAATGGTGGTGAGGATGATGATTATATTACCTGCTTTCTCACTGTCCTGTTAGTGTTTGCAATATTGCCACAGTAGGATTTGTTTCTAATTGCCAGGTGGTTTGTTGGTAAAAAGTGGGAATTATCTTTACTGGGGATATTTTATTCCTATTGAGTGTGATTTACTGTAGTGTTATTGATAGGAATTCATTTGACATCTAGTGGGATTTAATAACAACCAGTGAAATTACTGTTAGAGAGAAGGTTGCTCATCCTGAGCAATGTTTGGCAACATTAAAGCAAATTAGTTAATAGTGAGTAGGTTTTATCATTTTGCAAAAAGAATGATCAATATAGGATCTGCCATTATTCATAGGGCCTTTTGTTAGAGGTTCAATAACCTTGCAAAAACTTTACAGTAATATTATGTATGTGGATAAACTTAAATATGCCTAGGAGTTTAAAGTTGTTTTTCAAACATTTTGAAATCTACTGGCTGAAAAAAATTCAGAATAGACGACCACTTATGCCAGTGGTTCTCAAACTTTTTTTTCTGCGGACTGCTTGAAAATTGCTGAGCGTCTCGATGGACCACTTAATGATCTTTCCAAATGTTGTTTGTACCGTTAGCTAACTATTGTAAAGCGCTTTGGATAAAAGCGTTATATACAAAAACTTTAATAATAATTAACATTTTTTTGTTCTACAAATAAAAGCACACAACTCATTTTTTAATATCCGTAGTCTTACTTTTCTACTGCGATGCATGTGCCCTCTCTCCCCAGCCGTGGCAGCCCCTGAGCTGGGGCTGGGCAGGAGGGGGGCGGTCTCTCCCTCGCCACAGCAGCCACAAAGCTGAGGCTGGGAAGGAGGGCCGTCTCCCCCCGGCAGCCACAGCCCTGGAGTTGGGGAAAGTCGCCTCTTTCTCTGGCCACCCACATCCCTGCATATCCCAAGTTCCCCCCACCTCCTCTTCTCACCCCACTGCCCCCTCCCACCAACGCTCTATTCCCCCAAGGCCACCACCTCACCTTACATGTGCATCTTCTCCAGGATCCAGGCACCTAATTAGCAGAGCCACGCCTGTGCAGCTCCACTAATTAGGTGGGTGGCCCTTCATTCTCTTGGTGTGCGGCCGCCCAGGCGTGCACCTTAGAAGGAACTAACTGCGGACCACCTGAATGGAGTGGTCCACAGACCACAGTTTGAGAACCTCTCACTTATGCCAGTGGGGAAGATGGGGATTCTTTCTGTCTTGTCCTATGCAATCAGCAAACTGAATTCATTGAGGAATACAGCGTAACTATTACTACAGTTTTGTTTATAATGAGAGCCTATCTTTTCAGTCTTCAGTTTTGTGCTAGATTTGGGCAAAGGCAATGCAAATTTAATAAAGGGGCCAGTGGCACTTTTCTGCAATTTCTTTTCTTTTCCATGCAGAAAAGGAGTTAACACTATGTTTCTGAGGCACTTGCCATTTGTGTTCCAGTTCAGAAGCAGAATGTGACTGAATTCTCTCTCTTATAAACACTATAGCCAACATTTTCAAATGAGGATGCCTAAAATTAAATGAGACGGGAAAAATTTTCCAGGGCACAAATGAGAGTTAGATGCCTAACTCCCTTTGACCTTTACTGGATGCCTAATTGTTCTTTGCACCTTTGAAAATCTTCCGCAACAGTCATATCTAGGTACAAAATAAGTGGCCTGATTTTTCAGAGGTTCCCATTAATTCTTTCTTTGTTGTTTTCCTTAGGGGAGGATCTATTAATAGAGATTCTCTATATCCTAGTAAGAAGGAGGGGATGGAAGTTGATAATGTATAGGTAGGAACTGAAGAGAAACAGTCAAATGAAAAACAGAGTCCATTCAATTACATCAGATAATGGCAGAGAGTTAAAAAGTGACACATTTTATAAATGCTTGTATACAAATGCTAGAAGTCTAAATTCTAAGATGGATGAACTTGAGTGCTTGGTATTAAATGAGGACATTGATATAATTAATAGTCATCACAGAAACTTGGTGGAACGATGATAATCAATGGGGCTCAGTAATACCAGGGTACAAAATATATAGGAATGACAGAGTAGGTCATGCTGGTGGGGGAATGTCACTATATATGAAAGAAAGCATACAGTCAAATATAGTAAAAATCTTAATTGAATCAAATTGTACCATCAAATCTCTATGCATAGAAATTCCATGCTTGACTAAAAAAGTATAGCAGGAGGAATATACTGCTGACCACCTGACCAGGATGGTGATGGTGACTGTGAAATGCTCCGGGAGATTAGAGAGGCTATAAAAATAGAAAACTCAGTAACAATGGGGGATTTCAACTATCCCCATATTGACTGGGTACATGTCACCTCAGGATGGGATGCAGAGATAAAGTTTCTTGACACCATAAATTACTGCTTCTTGGAGCAGCTAGTCCTGGGAACCACAAGGGGAGAGGAAATTCTTGATTTAAATCTAAATAGAGCACAGGATCTGATCCAAGAGATGAACATAGCTGAACTGCTCAATAATAGCAATCATAATATAATTAAAATTTAACATCCTTCTTGGGGGGTTGGGGGTAAGAAGGGCGGTCACAACAAAGAAGCCCACCACAGTAGCATTTAACTTCAGAAAGAGGAACTACACAAAAATGAAGAAGCTAGTTTAATAGAAATTAAAAGGTACAGTCACAAAAGTGAAGTGTCTGCAAGCTGCATGGAAACTTTTTAAAAACATCATAATAGAGGTTCAAATTAAATGTATGCCCCACATTAAAAAACATAGCAAGAGGACCAAAAAACTGTCACCATGGCTAAACAACAAAATAAAAGAAATCCTTTAAAAATTGGAAGTTAAATCCTACTGAGGAAAATTGGAGCATAAACTCTGGCAAGTCAAGTGTAAAAATATAATTAGACAGGCCAGAAGAGAATTTGAAGAACAAATAGCCAGAGACTCAAAAACTAACAGCAATTTTATCTTAAAGTACATCAGAAGCAAGAAGCCTACCAATCAGTGTGGCCATGGAACAATTGAGGTGCTAAAGGAGCATGCAATGAAGATAAGGCCATTGCGAGGTGCTATATTAGAACCTCAGAGTTACGAACACATCAGGAATTGAGGTTGTTCATAACTCTGAAATATTCGTAATTCTGAACAAAACATTTTAGTTGTTCTTTTAAAAGTTTACAACTGAACGTTGATTTAATACAGCTTTAAAACTTTACTATCCAGAAGAAAAATGCTGTTTTCCCTTTATTTTTTTAGTACATAAGAACGGTCAGACCAAAGGTCCATCTAGCCCAGTATCCTGTCTTCCGACAGTGGCCAATGCCAGGGGCCCCAGAGGAAATGAACAGAGCAGGTAATCATCAAGTGATCCACCCCATCAGCCATTCCCAGCTTCTGGCAAACAGAAGTTAGGGACACTATCCCTGTCCATCCTGGCTAATAGCCATTGATGAACCTATCCTCCATGAACTTATCTCGTTCTTTTTTTAACCCTGTTATAGTCTTGGCCTTCACAACATCCTGTGGGAAGGAGTTCCACAGGTCGACTGTGTGTTGTGTGAAAAATACTTCCTTTTGTTTGTTTTAAATCTGGTGCCTATTAATTTCATTTCATGTGTTCTGAGAAGGAGTAAAATAACACTTCTTTCTGCATACCAGTCAAGATTTAGTAGTTTACGTTTAACACAGTATTGTACTGTATATGCTTTTTTTTTCTGGTCCTTGATTGCGTACTTCTTGTTCCAAATGAGGTGTGTGGTTGACTGGTCAGTTTGTAACTCTGGTGTTTGTAACTCTGAGGTTCTACTGTAAATTAATTATTTGCATCAGTTTTCACTTAGGAAGATGTGAGGGAGGTTCCCATACCTGAGCCATTCTTTTTAGGTGACAAATCTGAGGAACTGTCCCAGACTGAGGTGTCAATAGAGGAAGTTTTGGAACAGATTAATAAATTAAACAGTAATAAATCACCAGGACCAGATGGTATTCACCCAAGAGTTCTAAAGGAATTCAAATGTGAAATTGAAGAACTACTAACTGTAGTCTGTAACCTATCATTTAAATCAGCCCCTGTACCAGATGGCTGGAGGATAGCTAATGTGACACCAATTTTTTAAAAAGGCTCCAGAGGCAATGGTGGCAATTACAGGCCGGTAAACCTAACTTCAGTACCGGCAAATTGGTAGAAACTATAGTAAACAACAGAATTATCAGACACAGAGATTAACATGATTTGTTGGGGAACAATCAACATGGCTTTTGTAAAGGGAAATCATGCCTCACCAATCTATTATAATTCTATCGGGATCAACAAACAAGTGGACAAGGGTGATCCAGTGCATATAGTGTACTTGGACTTTCAGAAAGTCTTTGACAGGGTCCCTCACCAAAGGCTCTTAAGCAAAGTAAGCAGTCATGGTATAACAGGGAAGATCCTCTCATGGATCAGTAACTGATTAAAAGACAGTAAACAAAGGTAGGAATAAATGGTCAGTTTTCAGAATGCAGAGAGGTGAATAGTGGTGTCCCCTTGGGATCTGTACTGGGACTAGTGCTGTTCAACATTCATAAATGATCTGGAAAATGAGGTAAACAGTGAGGTGGAAAAATGTGCAGACAATACAAAATTACTCAAGATAATTAAGTCCAAAGCAGACTGTGAGGAGTTACAAAGGGATCTCGCACAACTGGGTGACTGAGCAACAAAATGGCAGATGAATTTCAATGTTGATAAATGCAAAGTAATGCACATTAGAAAGCATAATCCCAACTATACATGTAAGATGATGGGTCTAAATTGGCTGTTACCATTAAAGAAAGAGATCTTGGAGTCATTGTGGATAATTCTCTCAGAACATCCACTCAATGTGCAGCAGCAGTCAAAAAAAGCTAACAATGTTAGAAACCATTAGGAAAGGGATAGATAATAAGACATAATGCCACTATATAAATCCATGGTACGCCCACACCTTGAATACTGTGCAGTTCTGGTCACCCATTTCAAAAAAGATATATTAGAATCGGAAAAGGATAGAGAAGGGGGACAAAAATGCTTAAGGGTATGGAACAGCTTCCATATGAGGAGAAATTAAAAAGACTGGGACGTTTCAGCTTGGGAAAGAGACAATTAAAGGATATGATATAGGGTTATAAAATTGTGACTCATGTGGAGAAAGTGAATAAGGAAGTGTTATTTACTCCTTCACATATCACAAGAACCAGAGGTTACCCAATGAAATTAATAGGCAGCAGGTTAAAACAAACTAAAGGAAGTACTTCACAGAACGGACAGTCAGCCTGTGGAATTTGTTGTTAGGGAATGCTGTGAAGGCCAAAACTATAACAGGATTTAAAATAGAATTACATATGTTCCTGGAAGATAGGTCCATCAATGGCTATTAGCCTAAATGGTCAAGGATACAACCCTATGCTATGGGTGTCCTTAGCCTCTGACTCCCAGAAACTGAAATTAGATGACAGGATGGATCACTCAATGAGAGCATGTTTTGTTCATTCCCTCTGAAACATCTGGTATTGGCACTGTCAGAAGACAGGATACTGGGCTAGATGGATCATTGGTCTGACCTGAGTATGGCCATTTTTATGTTCTTATATTCCTTCAACTGAAATAAAAGTTACCTAGACTTGAACTTTGTATAGTCATTTACAGCTATGCAAAGTGGATATCAAATACTACCAGATCAGATTCTCTACTTATAGTGATGGAAACATTTTATAACCATTTTATAGTCATTCTGCACTGGTTTATGTGACTACAGAAGATACAAAGCTGCAGAGAATCAGGCACTAGGCCCAAAGACAGGCATTCCACTTCTGGCAGCAGCCACAATACAGAAATAGCCTTTGATTTAAACTGTATGACAGTGCAATATAAGGTTCAAGCCTTCAGAGGAACATGCTGGTACTGATATGTTATCCTGAGTGCCTCTGAAAATAGAGAGACACCACAAGTAAAATCAGTACTTTACCAGCAGACCTTCCCATGACAACCAAATGGAGAGCATTGAAAGGTAAGAAAGACCTTATTTGGGGCAAAGTAGTGCAATACGCTCTTTGTGGATGGCCAACTCCTACAGCAGAGGAAGGACTTTATTGTTTCTATTTTTAATTGCGGTAGTACCCAGGAGGGAGTTCTCAGTTCAGAATGATTGTTTTCTCTGGACTATGTGTGTAGTGATACCCAATGGCTTACAGGTGAGGAAGTTGGTTAAAATATACAAACATCACCAAAGTATAGTAAAAATTGTAAATGTGGCTGTAAGTTATGTTTGGTGGCCACACACAGACCAGGACACAAAGGGAGGACACAAAGGGAGGATACTGCCAAGAATGACCTTGAGCGTATCACTGCAGACTACGTGGCTCTGGGAAGAAGGATAAAGGAGTTTGAGGCGCAAGTGGTGTTCTCATCTATCCTCCCTGTGGCAGGAAAAGGCCAGGGTAGAGACCATCGAATCGTGGAAGTCAACGAATGGCTACGCAGATGGTGTCGGAGAGAAGGGTTTGGATTCTTTGACCATGGGATGGTGTTCCAAGATGAAGGAGTGCTAGGCAGAGACGGGCTCCACCTGACGAAGAGAGGGAAGAGCATCTTTGGAAGCAGGCTGGCTAACCTAGTGAGGAGGGCTTTAAACTAGGTTAACCGGGGGAAGGAGACCAAAGCCCCGAGGTAAGTGGGGAAGTGGGATACCAGGAGGAAGCACAAGTAGGTGAGTGCAAGAGGGGAGGGCTCCTGCCCCATACTGGGACAGCAGGACGATCGGTGAGTTATCTTAAATGCCTATACACAAATGCAAGAAGCCTGGGGAACAAGCAGGGAGAACTGGAAGTCCTGGCACAGTCAAAGAATTATGATGTAATTGGAATAACAGAGACTTGGTGGGATAACTCATATGATTGGAGTACTGTCATGGATGGATATAAACTGTTCAGGAAGGATAGGCAGGGCAGAAAAGGTGGGGGAGTTGCGTTGTATGTTAGAGAGCAGTATGACTGCTCAGAGCTCCAGTATGAAACTGCAGAAAAACCTGAGAGTCTCTGGATTAAATTTAGAAGTGTGAGCAACAAGGGTAATGTCGTGGTGGGAGTCTGCTACAGACCACCAGACCCCGGGGATGAGGTGGACGAGGCTTTCTTCCAGCAACTAACAGAAGTTCCTAGATCACAGGCCCTGGTTCTCATGGGTGACTTTAATCACCCCGATATCTGCTGGGAGAGCAATACAGCGGTGCACGGACAATCCAGGAAGTTTTTGGAAAGTGTAGGGGACAATTTCCTGGTGCAAGGGCTGGAGGAACCAACTAGGGGAAAAGCTCTTCTTGACCTGCTGCTCACAAACAGGGAAGAAATAGTAGAGGAAACAATAGTGGATGGGAACCTGGGAGGCAGTGACCATGAGATGGTTGAGTTCAGGATCCTGACACAAGGAAGAAAGGAGAGCAGTAGAACAGAGACCCTGGACTTCAGAAAAGCAGACTTCGACTCCCTCAGGGAACTGATGGGCAGGGTCCCCTGGGAGAATAACATGACGGGGAAAGAAGTCAAGGAAAGCTGGCTGTATTTTAAAGAATCCTTATTGAGGTTGCAGGAACAAACCATCCCGATGTGTAGGAAGAAAAGCAAATATGGCAGGCGACCAGCTTGGCTTAATAGTGAAATCCTTGCTCGTCTTAAACACAAAAAAGCAGCTTACAAGAAGTGGAAGATTGGACTAATGACTAGGGAGGAGTATAAAAGTATTGCTCAGGCATGCAGGAGTGAAATTAGGAAGGCCAAATTACACTTGAAGTTGCAGCTAGCTGGAGATGTTAGGAGTAACAAGAAGGGTTTCTTCAGGTATGTTAGCAACAAGAAGAAAGTCAAGGAAAGTGTGGGCCCCTTGCTGAATGAGGGAGGGAACCTAGTGACAGAGGATGTGGAGAAAGCTAGTGTACTCAATGCTCTTTTTGCCTCTGTCTTCACAGACAAGGACAGCTCCCAGACAGCTGCACTTCGCAGCACGGTATGGGAAGGAGGTGACCAGCCCTCTGTGGAGAAAGAAATAGTTCGGGACTATTTAGAAAAGCTGGATGAGCACAAGTCCGTGGGGCCGGATGCACTGCATCCGAGGGTGCTAAAGGAGTTGGCCGATGAGATTGCAGAGCCATTGGCCATTATCTTTGAAAAATCATGGCAATCGGGGGAGGTCCCGGATGACTGGAAAAAAGCTAATGTAGTGCCCATCTTTTAAAAAGGGAAGAAGGAAGATCCGGGGAACTACAGGCCAGTCAGTCTCACCTCAGTCCCTGGAAAAATCATGGAACAGGTCCTCAAGGAATCAATTCTGAACCACTTAAAGGAGGGGAAAATGATCAGGAACAGTCAGCATGGATTCACCAAGGGCAAGTCATGCCTGACTAACCTAATTGCCTTCTATGATGAGATAACTGGCTCTGTGGATGAGGGGAAAGCAGTGGATATGCTATTTCTTGACTTTAGCAAAGCTTTTGATACAGTCTCCCACAGTATTCTTGCCAGCAAATTAAAGAAGTATGGGCTGGATGAATGGACGGTAAGGTGGATAGAAAACTGGCTAGATGGTCGGGCTCAACGGGTAGTGATCAATGGTTCCATGTCTAATTGGCAGCCGGTATCAAGTGGAGTGCCCCAAGGGTCGGTGCTGGGGCCGGTTTTGTTCAATATCTTCATTAACGATCTGGAGGATGGTGTGGACTGCACCCTTAGCAAGTTTGCAGATGACACTAAACTGGGAGGAGTGGTTGATACGCTGGAGGGTAGGGATAGGATACAGAGGGACCTAGACAAATTAGAGGATTGGGCCAAAAGAAATCTGATGAGGTTCAACAAGAACAAGTGCAGAGTCCTGCACTTAGGACGGAAGAATCCCATGCACTGCTACAGACTAGGGACCAAATGGCTGGGCAGCAGTTCTGCAGAAAAGGACCTAGGGGTTATGGTGGACGAAAAGCTGAATATGAGTCAACAGTGTGCCCTTGTTGCCAAGAAGGCTAATGGCATTTTGGGTTGTATAAGTAGGGGCATTTCCAGCAGATTGAGGGACGTGATTATTCCCCTCTATTCGGCACTGGTGAGGCCTCATTTGGAGTACTGTGTCCAGTTTTGGGCCCCACACTACAAGAAGGATGTGGATAAATTGGAAAGAGTCCAGCGGAGGGCAACAAAAATGATTAGGGGGCTGGAGCACATGACTTATGAGGAGAGGCTGAGGGAACTGGGATTGTTTAGCCTGCAGAAGAGAAGAATGAGGGGGGATTTGATAGCTGCTTTCAACTACCTGAAAGGGGGTTCCAAAGAGGATGGATCTAGACTGTTCTCAGTGGTAGAAGATGACAGAACAAGGAGTAATGGTCTCAAGTTGCAGAGGGGGAAGTTTAGGTTGGATATTAGGAAAAACTTTTTCACTAGTAGGGTGGTGAAGCACTGGAATGGGTTACCTAGGGAGGTGGTGGAATCTCCTTCCTTAGAGGTTTTTAAGGTCAGGCTTGACAAAGCCCTGGCTGGGATGATTTAGTTGGGTTTGGTCCTGCTTTGAGCAGGGGGTTGGACTAGATGACCTCCTGAGGTCCCTTCCAACCCTGAGATTCTATGATTCTATGGAAAACAGTAAAGGTGAATTGTGAAGTAGTCACTGAAACATGAAATTGATTAATATCATTCATGGAAGTGAGCCACTAAACCCTGGCCCAAACTGATTTTGCAGAAAACAATAATCACATGCATTTAGTTGTGAGTTGTGACTTCTATTTTCTGCATCCTGTATCTTTAAATGTAAGGGAGCCTTCCTGCTTGCTAGAGGGGCAGCTGTGAGATGGTTGCCGCTTTGTGTTTCAGTTCCAATGCAAAAGGCTACATGGAGTATTTATTTATACCTTAAAATAAAAGTAATCTGGAACACAACAGATTTTGGTTTTTTGTATGTGAAAAACATACTAAAATCCAGGGCTAAGCAGAGAGCTGAAGTGAACGTCCTTCTCATACAGTAAACAAAAAGGAAAAGTTTGGCCCTGGGAATACATGAAGATGAAGTAGAATTCTATCAACCAGACATTCCTCACAACTCAAATATGTTCTGGAGCTAGAGAAACATCAGGTTCCATCCCTAAAAGGAATAAAATAATAGGAGACTAATGTACACAACATACAGAAAAATAACGAGAGAGATTACTTTGAGAGAGAGAAAAGATTGGAAGGAAGGGGAAATCATCTATGTAGCACTCCATTATTTTCAGGATGGCACAGTCTCTGTATTGGATAGCTTCCTTGCTCCAACAGTAGCTACTAATGTTAATTACTCCCACCCCCCGCCGCCTGCTGCCTTGTTTTTCCCTTTTTGTTCGATCCAGCCATTAGCCATTATAATAGCTGTCAGAAAACATGAAGGCATTCAGGATACAGAGAAAAGGAAAGAGCTCATGAGCTATCTCAATATGCAGACGACTATTTGTTGTTTTCTGGTACCCGAGTCATTGTTGTATCAGCTGCCTCAGACAATAAGTGGCTTTGGAGCCTTCTCGAGATACGGGATGCAGTGGCACAAATCAGATTCTTTTTTTGTTAGTTTGTTTCCAGCTGACAGAAGTTTTCATTCTAGTGGTAGGAGTCTTATGCCCATTAAATGCTTCAGGATTGGAGTTAAATATTTAGAGGATCCAAACAGGAGAATTGTCTGAGATGATCACAAAGAAACCAATAGTTAGATCCATTAAGAATCTACTACTTAATTGGAATTCTCTGCTGTTATCTGTACTTAGATACTGAGCAGAGCAAATGATGGGGAAAAACTGTACTTCCTCAGTTAATATATTAGAGAAAAAGCCATTTTCCTTCCTTTTCCACCAAGCTTATTAAAAGATCCCTTCTTGGTTGTCTCAGTGTTTATTTGCAATAGGAAGACCTCAAGTCTTCAGCTAGGTCAGGGATCTCAAACTCAAATCACCACGAGGGCCACATGAGGACTAGTACATTGGCCTGAGCGCCACATCACTGACACCTTTTCATATAAAGGTACAAAAGCCCCCATCCGCCCCCGCCCCCGCCCCCACTCTGTCCCTTCCATGAGGTCCCACCCCTGCCCGCCTCTTCCCACCCCTTCCCCGCCCCCATTCCAACCCCTTCCCCAAAGTCCCCGCCCCAACTCCTCCCCCTCCCTGGCCCATTCCAACCCCTTCCCCAAATCTCCACCCCTGCCCTGCCTCTTCTCCGCCTCCTCCCCTGAGCGCGTGGCTTCCCGCTCCTCCCCTCTCCCTCCTGGGAAGCACTAAGGGCTGCCAAACAGCTGTTTGGCAGCGGGAAGTGCCTGGAGGTAGGCAGAGGAGCGGGGACGCGGCACGCTGGCGGGGAGGGAGGCTGCGGGTGAGGGGAACTTGGTGGCCACAGGAAATAACTCTGGGGGGACAGGGGGCCACGCAGGGAACTTGGCGGACCGCAGGAAATAACCCTGCGGGCCGTGTGTTTGAAACCCAAGCTAGGTATTGGTATTTTTCCACATGAACTGATAGAAGGTGAACTAGGATACTAGTTTTAAATGGTGCTTTTGCCTGTCTCTCCTCCAATTACAGTTGCCTTCAAACAGAAGCTTCTGATACAGAGGAAAATATGGGAGTTCTTTTTGTTTCAGACACTGCATACCATATCAAAGATGCATTCACTGTATACACCACTTACCAGCAATATGGTAATTCCCGGTGTTGTATGAACTACAGAATGGGTTATAAGTCTGTTTTTTTTAATGTATATATAAGAGGAATCAATATGTGGAAGATGTTTTTTCCTCTAACTCGTAAAGAAAGGCACTAGTGAAG
>JAVFKX010000258.1:0-20477 GCA_033296515.1 Macrochelys suwanniensis | reverse complement strand
TGAAGTTATATGGTGGATGGATTTGGCCCACAGTTAGTGGGTTTCTTTATGAGGAAGAGTTTGAATAAATGTCACTTCTCTTAGATATTTTCTCAAGCCCCTCTAGCAGAGACCAAAATGGAATTTATTTATTTTTTAGTAATCTCACCACACTACCCCCCATTAGATTCAAATGCTGACTGCCTAGCTTACACAAAAAATTAGGTGATTACATATAATAAATGAAGCATCAATAAATTAGAGTGCATCCTGATGCTAAAGTTAAAATGTAGCATAATATCAAAGATAGTCTAATCACTATCAGTGGAGTTCACAAAAGTGCTAATATGACTGACATCAAAGGAGGGAATTTTGTCTGAACAAGTCCTGCAGGATTGTCCTTGAGACACAGGAAATGCTGCAGAACATCTGAAGATATGAGAAAGGCACTGTTTTCTCTTTGTGGTCTTGTCATTTATTTGGCCTTTTAACAGCTGCTCTTGGTGCCCATCACATAAAGACTTAGTTAAAATAACAGTATAACAATAAATAGTTCTGCTTCATACCTTGACATCCACTGAAATATCTGCTGGCTAATGAGGATGTTAAAAGAAGCCACAACCCTCAGCTCATTCCCTCCCCAATCAAGATCACCTTTGAAGCAAATCTGGGCTCTGCTGAGGTAGCTGGGGTTGTGAATTCGATAGCGAAGGACTCCTCTTGGAGAATGCCCTGCTAGCATCTCCTTCCATTTCAGTTTGAGTGCCTCTGCTGATCACAATGGTGGTAATATGGCTTGGAGAGTGAAGCAGTCTCTCGGGTAACCAGCAAAACTCCAGGAAAATATATAACTAAAGTAGGCTACAGTGGGAAGACACATAGCTATTGTAAGGCTCCTTATGAAAAGCTTTGTTTTTACTTGGAATATCTATCAAAGATGTCAAACGCGGAATAGTTGGGATTTACAAACCTGCTTTTAACCCTCTACGTGTGTGTCGGGGGGGGGGGGGGGCAAACTGTGAGGTGCTGAGCACCCTAAACTCCCATTGACGTTGAAGGGCAGGTGAAGGTACACAGAATCTCACCAAATTAGGCCTTCTCCTCCTCCCAGTTCACTGCTATATTACATAAGAAAATAGTATATAATGGAAGGTGTATACAGGGGGAAAAGACTAGTCCGGTTCCTTGGGAAGGTGAGTTCATGTGTTTTAGCACAGCCAAATGCAAAGTCATCTATGAACAAAGAATGTAGATCACACTTACAAGATGGGAGACTGCATCCTGGAAATCAGAGACACTAAAAAGGACTAAGAGTAATGGTAGATAACCAGTTAAACAATGATAACCCAGTGCAATGCTGTAACTGAGAAAGTGAACTGATCTTTGAATGCATAAGCAAGGAAATATAAAGTAGGAGTAGGTAGGTGGTATTACCTCTTTATATGGTATTAGTGTGGCCATTACTGGAATACTGTGTTCAGTTCTGGAGTCCATACTTCAAAAAAGACATTGAAATATTCGAAAGGGTTTAGAGAAGAACTACAAAAATAATTTGAGGCCTGGAAAACTGCCATCAAGCTTGAGAGACTTAAGAAGCTCAATCAATTTAGTTAATGCAGGTGAAAGTTAAGAGTGACGACTTGATCACAGTGTACAAGTACATAGATGGGAAAGAGATTGGAAAGCAGGTGTCTCTTTTAATCTAACAGAGAAAGGCATAGCGAGACCCAATGGTTGTAAAATGAAGCTAAATTGATTCTGACAAGAATTAAGACATCACAGTTTAACATTGAGGATAATTAACCATTGGAACGACTTACCTAGGGATGTGGTGGATTTTTTTTTAAAATCACTTCAAGTCTTAAAATACAGACTGGATATTTTTCTAAAATATATACTATAGCCCAAGCCCCAGCAGTAGTTTGATGCTTGATGCAGAAATTACTGGGTGAGGTCCTAAGGTGGCTGTTATGCAGGAGGTCAGACAGAATGAACATCATGGCACCTTCTGCCCTTTAAAATCTATGAAAATTATCATAATTAAGTACTTGATACAAAGTCCATTGAAGTCAGTGGGATTTTTTCAGCCCCATAAATTCCAGTCCTGTACCCACTACAGCCAATGGGAGTTATACAAGTCACTGGAAGAAAGGTTAATCCCTCTGGTGAATAAATGTCAGGACAGCAATTATCAGTGCTGTCATCTGGGTGATCCTAATGTTGCCTTAATATTGAAATTACCTTAGAGTGACAAGCTTTGGTATCTCTAAGCTATTTGCCTTTGCCTCTTGCTTTTATGCCTTTGCAAACAGTTAATAACATTTACTTTAAAATTATGAAGTAAATAACAAATACTGGTCTTGCCTGTGGGTAGCTTTTGATGTGTGTGGGTTTTTTTTTTTTTTTTTTTTAAAGCTTTTACTGTGTGGTCAGACTAACCTTTGCATGGAAGACTAAGGGGGGGAAAAGAAAATGAGCTGGAGTGCTCTTATGAAATTAGTGACTAAAACACAGCAATATGCTTTTTAATTATCCAGACCAAACCGAATGCGAAGTGCTTTCATCGTATTCTCCAGCTTTTCTCTTTGGTTACCATTGGTTGCTGATCTTCACTGTACACTAAAACAATCTTAATGAATATAAGAAAGAAAACAAGCAAAATTCCTACGAGCCAAAATAATGATTTACATGTAAAAGGTTTAAAAACTAATAGTTGGGAAGTGATGAGAATGCTGCCTAAAGTATCCATTTTAGGCAAACAGTGAACTGCACCAGAGTGTTTAGTTCTGGTGAACAAGCCCCTTCAAGCTGTCTGCAATTCACCTTAGGTTTGCTCATTGGTGGCCTGGCTTTACCATATAGGCAGGCAGGAATAGATGACAGCAGGAGCATTGCATATCTGTCTCAGGGCTGGAGAGAGGTAGGGTGACTATACATCCTATTTTGGCCGGAACAGTCCCTTTTTTTTAAGCCCTGTCCTGGCCGTCCTGACTTTTTTGGCAAAAGTGGGCATTTGTGCTGTTTGCTCTTGCTGACTTGATCAACCGGCAAGAGCAAACAGGACAACTGCCCACTTTTGTCCAAAAAGTGGGGTGCAGTGCGGAGGAATGTGTGTGTGGGAGGGAAGAGCAGAAATGCCAGCCCTGTGCAGGGGAAGTTGCAGGACTCAGGTGAAGAGCAACACCAGCCCCAGTCTTGTGGGGCTGGTGGGGAGAGCAGGCAGAGCTCGGACGAGAAGCTCAGGCCAGCCCCATGCGGGGGGGGGGGGGGGGGAGAGAGGGGGAGGAGAGGGAGAGGGTGCCTTTGGGTCATCCCTGCGCGATGTCCCATTTTTCCCTTTGGGAAATATGGTTACCCTAGAGAGAGAGCCTGTTTCCACAGAAGTCTGGGATAGCCTGGTACAAATAGTTTGTCTCAAACTTCAGAAGTACTCAAAATCAGTCTTAGGCTATGTCTACACTACGCAGCTTGCGACAGCCGTGCCACTAAAAAGCACACGGTGTAGCCGCTGTTTGTTGGCTCTCCTGCCGACAAAAAACTTCCACCCCCAACGAGCGGCGTTAGCGTTGTCGGCAGGAGAGAGCTCCTGCTGACAAAGAGCTGTTCATACCAATGCTTGTTGTCGGCATAACTTTTGTCTTTCAGAGGGTGTGTGTGTGTGTGTGTGTGTGTGTGTGTGTGTGTGTGTGTGTGTGTGTGTGTGTGTGTGTGTGTGTGTGTGTGTGTGTGTGTGTGTGTGTGTGTGTTTAACACCTCTGAAAGACAAAAGTTTTGCCATTCAGTTGCCAGGGCAGACATAGCCTTAATCTGAAACTGAACTGTTTGAACCATCTATGGTCTGTTCAAATTGTCTTTGCGTAAATGAACTATGTGTGAAGGCATTTTACCAATCTGCTCAGTAGCAACTCCAGTTCCAAATCTTAGGGAGAATACTGTTGATTTTAGCCCTACACATGCTCATTAATTACAGACCATTTTGAGTGAGTCCCTCATTGCTGTGGTTGCCAGGCTGTGTTCACTGAAGTTCTGATTCCATTGCTGCTTTGGAGTTCCCTAAAGGAATATACAGAAGAAACTGGTTATACCTACAGATATTTTTTTAAACCTAGTTGCATTAACATGTGATTCTAGTTGTAGAGCTGGTCTGGAATTTTTCGACAGTGTTTTTCATTGGAAAATGGTTTGTCGAAACCCAAATTGGTTATGGAAAGGGTCTGTTCTGATGAATTTCCCATTGTGAAAAATTATTGAAACACTCTGAAATTGTTAAAATGTATTGTTTTTACCTTTTTTGGGGGTGGGGGAAGTCTGTTTTTTCACTTTAGAAACACAATTTGTTTTTAAATTTAATTTATAGAAAATAAATATAAGGTTGAATTTTACACAAAACAGTTGGATTGACCTAATGAATTTTTTTGTTCTGATTTTTGGTTCACTAAAATTTTTGAGATTTCAACTTCCTCCTGAATCAGGTCAGGAAATTATTTGTTTGAAATCTCGAAAATTCTTATGAGATGGTGTGACGGGTTGGGATCACAGAGACCTGCTTGGTGCTGCCACCTGGTGTGCCAAGGCTACTTCTGCCCCTGCTTCCAGGCCTTTTCCAGCTTGGGACTCCCGAATCCTGTCTGTTTTGAGCCAGATTCCACTGATCTGCTGCAAACACAGACCCAGGTCCGAACCAAGTCCACTCACAACTGTAAGGCTCCTGGAAGTGCTCTTGCCTTTGACACCCAGGTGCCCAACTCCCAAAGAGGTTCACACCCTTAATAAATCCGTTTTACCCTGTATAAAGCTTATACAGGGCAAACTCATAAATAGTTCGCCTTCTATTTCAAAGATAGAAAGATATGCACAACTGTTTGCCTCCCTAGGTAACAACTCACACTCCAGGTAATTTAATAAGTAAAAAGTGATTTTAATAAGTACAGAAAGTAGGATTTAAGTGATTCCAAGTAGT
Organism: Macrochelys suwanniensis; assembly: GCA_033296515.1. NCBI lineage: Eukaryota > Metazoa > Chordata > Testudines > Chelydridae > Macrochelys > Macrochelys suwanniensis. The sequence continues at coordinate 15,538 of JAVFKX010000258.1, read as the reverse complement.
GACAGACAGAACAAAGTGAATTACTAAATAAAATAAAATAGAACATGCAGTTCTATGTCTAATCACCCTGTGTACAGATAACAACCTCACTAGGTCCAGTAAACAAGCTATCTTCCTCTTAGCCTGGGTCCAGCAATCACTCACCCCCCTATTGTCTTTGTCCTTTGTTCAGTCTCTTTCAGGTGTGTCCTTGGGGGGTGGAGAGTCTCTCTCTTTAGCCAGCTGAAGACAAAATGGAAGCGTCTCCCAAGGGCTTTTATAGTCTTTTTCCACTCCCTCTGTAACATCATGTTACCATGGAGTTTTGGGATCACATGGGCAAGTCACATGTCCATGCACCCCTCGGTAACCAGTCCAACCAGTTGCATTCCTGACCAGGCCCCGATGTGGATTGGGGTCTGCAACTGCTTTTGTCTGTTAAGTGCTTGTACTTAACTTGCACATTCTTTCCTCCAAACATGATCCCAGGCACTTACAAAGACTATGTACAAAACCAGCAAATATAAAACCAATCTTCATAACTCCAACTACAACAATGATACATGCGTACAAACAGGAGGAATAAATTCAGTAGGTCATAACTTTCACAGAGATATGTTACATGGCACATGTAGCATAAAACATATTCCAGTTACATCATGTATACGTTAATAAGCCTCTCCCCATAAAGCTTTACGGGGTACACCGTCACAGATGGGAAAACCATTTCCCCCCTAGCTCTATCTACTTACATCATAGCATTAGTGAATGGGGATAATCCTTTTGAGAAGAAACAGTAGCCTATGCCTTTTATGTTTGATAATCCAAGTGAATTAACTGGACAAAAGCCAGAAGATAACCATATCTGGATGAGTGATAAAACTGGTGACTTGACTGAATTTTTGTTAATTATTGCTAGGGCTTTGTCATACAGGGTGTATGATGTGAGGGAGGGCTGGAAGTGTACATGTGTAAGAGGGAACTTGAGGATAAAGTACTGTTTATTTAAACTTTAGCAGGAAACCAGGCAAGAGTGGGCCCATGGAAAGCAGAAGCTCTCTTGTGAAGTATAGAGAGATGGAATGGCTCTAAGGCATACTGTTCCCCATATTCTAGTATTAGCTACTTTGTTCAGTGTTAGAAGAAAGTCACTAGTTCCCTGTTTCCTTTACCATTGTCATGTGACAGAGTGATCCTGAAAACAGGTTTTGCTCTGGGTCCTCTTTAGGTTTAATTCACCATAGTAATCAAAACTGGTTATCACCCTTTGCAGTACATTTAGAGTTTAAGCCTGCAGGTCTCAAACCCGGCACTCAAAATCATAGGCCACTTATGTAAATATTAGCCTAGCGACCGTCAGCTGGGAGAGTGGGCATTTTCCAGTTGACTAGGGCAGCCCACAATCCTAGAACCAAACATCAGGTCCTGAGACTGAATGGGTCTCTTGAGACTAAAATGAAGCACGAGGTTTAAGATAAAAGGTAAAAAAAATGGAGCTCCCACAGCTCTCTATTTACATTTTTTTCAGATAATTAAAGCTGTAGGTCCATCTGTGATTAGTCCAGGTATTTTGGAGTGTGGCTGTGTGTGAAGAGGTATTTGCAGTGCGCGCTGGTGGATTGCTCATTGTAAGCTCATTTCTTTGTGTTCTCATGTTCAGTTAGGAAACCATAAGGCTAGGGCCAAATTCTAGGCCAGTTTTCTCCCTCCCACCAGAAATCTGCACTAGGAACTTGGGGAGGCTTTTTGTTTGGGAAGGGGCAGACTTCTCCCCTCCACAGAATGGCAAGTGGTTCAACTTCGGTTATTAAGGAATCCTTGAGATACATTAGAGCCAGGGCCATCTGTATGGGCCTCCAGGCTCTGCGCCTTTCCAGCAACCTGAGAATGCACGAGCTCCATTATAGCTGCATTGCCAGGGAGTTCCCCATCTGCTACTTCCTCATGAGCCCTCCCTCAAAGGGGATTCCACAGGACAGAAGGACTCTGCAGAAATACAAACTCAGGCTGCATTCACATTTCACTGGATTTCCTATGGAATTGGTGTTGGGAAGATATGTATAATGCACTGTCACTCCATGCACGAATCCTTGGCACATGGCCTCCTGAAATCTGGGAAGTGGGGAATGGTGCTGCTGACCTCTTCCTTTCATAGAGGGGAGATCTGTGGGTGGAGGGTCTCACACAGGTGAGATTTCTGATCTTTGTTACATTGGTGTAAGTATAGAGTAATTCCACTGACGTAAATGGAATTACTTCATATGACCCTCAGTACTCTTCCTCAGTTTCATTAAAGGGGGGTGGCATGGGGGAAGGAAAGTTGTGGAAATTAGGTAGTAGCCGTGGTCAGGCTTGTTCCTGGGTATCTGACAAGCCCTTGCAATAGTAGCAATAATTTATTTTAGCCCCTAGCTGTACATGTGTTTACAGACTTTTTACCAGAGGTAGGGCTCTTTCAAGTAATGCCAAACACATGTCGAACCTCTGACCTTTAATAAGCAAAGCTGTAGTTGCATATTATGTCAGAGATCAGGATTCAAGCAGAGAGGCCATTGCCCATGTTTGGAGGCTCATACATAGTGTATTAACTTCAGGAAGTGTACAGGAAAAAAAAAAGTACTCGATCTGTTGTGAGAAGCAATGGCTTCTCAATTATCTATATTCAGATACTTGGACTGTCTCTTCTGCTAGTTCATCTGAAAGGTTCCTTCCCAGTTATTTTCAAATTCCAGTTTTAAAGTATTCATTCATCCATACGCTAAATATCTGAGACATCACTAAAATAGAAAGAACCAGTGAAGAAAGATGAGTGTCAAGAGCACAAGTACAAAATACTTGTATGAATACAAGTTGAATTGCAATGTGTGGATGAAATTCCTTTTCTGCTATCACTTTGGATATTTTCTTTTTGACAATTAGTTAATCATGGAAATAAGCTTTTTAATACTGAGTTAAAAGTCATCTCATTACATGTCTCTGTGACAGGATATACCAACCCTGCACTGGGCCAACAGGGATGGACCAATCACTGTGGTCCCAGGAGGCCATGCCCTCGTTCCCCTGCTGTGCATGCTCCAGCTGGAAGAGCCAAATAAAAGGAGGCAGCCCAGCCCAGTTGGAGCTGGCTGCAGAGTAGGTAGGACATGTACTGCAGGCTCCTTTAGAGGTGCTGGTGATGCTCCAAGTGTCAGAGCCTGTAGACTCAGACTACGCTGCAGATGACTCGCTGATTGCAGAGGCTGACAGGCACGCCAGGCCACCGCCAGCTGAGGAGATGCCTGGGATGCAATTTGTGGTAGGAAGTGACCCAGGGGATGTAGTAGAAGCCGATTCTTAAACCATTATCCGTGAAGTCCCCCGGCTTCCTAGGGTCAAAACCCAGTGGAGCGGGAGGGGCTGGGTTCCCCTACCACAAACCACTAGCTGTGGCTGATGTTTGCTGTCAGTCCCAGCATAGAGTCCAGTCTCCAGTCGCCTGCTATTATAGGCAATCTCATCATATAATCCTGTTCATAAATATATCAACATCCATCTTAAAATTAGTTAGGCTGTGTACCCTCACTACTCCTGCTGGAAGGCTGTTCTAGAACCTCACTCCTCTGATGGTTAGAAACTACTTTCTAAATTCCAGCCTAAATTTATTCATGGCCAATTACCTGTAGGGTGATCATGCTAGGTACTGGCACCTCTTCTGAGATGCTGAGAACCCTCAACTTAATGGTCAGGAGGAGTTGAGGGCACACACCACCTTTTAGACTGAGTCTTGGTAGCAGAGTCGTCATTTTATCTCAGCTGTTAAAATGTGGGGAACACTCTAGTTAACAATTCCCAGCCCCTTGCTGGAAAGCTGATATGCAGCATTGGGATTTTGTTTGCCAGCACAATCACATCTGGAGCCACACGTTGTTTTCTGAGATGTTATGAGAATTAGGAAAGATTCAGATATTTGCTATCCCTAGAAGCAGATTTCAAGCTAAAACCCATAGCCACCTTAATGTCAGGAATGTACACATGTAGCACTTCATCGATAAGCCAGACTATGGTATGTGGATTTGTTTTAAGTCTGCAAAGAGGAACACAAAACAGACCTAGGATGATGACAGAATTTGCTGTAGCTCTGAAAGCCCCAATTACCATGAATGTGTGTAAACACATGCATGCTCTCACTCCCATGCTGAAAGGGCATTAACATTGTTGCTACAATCACAGCAGCCACCTGTGCACACTCTTGATCAGTGGTGGGCAACCTGCAGCCCATGGGCCACACGCAGCCCATCAGGGTGATCCACTGGCAGGCCGCCAGACAGCTTGTTTACATCGACCGTCTGCAGGCATGGCCGCCCGCCCGCTCGCAGCTCCCAGGTAACCCACCAGGTTGCCGCAGGTTGCCCACCACTGCTCTAGATCTGTATAACTTCAGACAATAATCCATGCTACAGACTGGGCATGTAATAACAGACCAATCCGAAACTGAACGGCAAAGTCCAATCTGTCACGTTATCACCAGCTGTGTTGCCCCAGGCAGTGGTCATGTACTTTGTTTTGTTGTTCACTTATTCAGTTTGGTTGATTTCTGTATGAGGTGTTACTGAACAACGTTGTTAAAGGCACCGCCCCTGATAGCAAGTAGAAATACTTGCTATGTTCTGTTGGATTCATAACTGCCATATCACTACACCCAGAAGTGCCAGCTGCCAATTTGCTTTGGTTTGAAAATGTATTTTATTAGTGTATATGGGTGGGAACAAAGGTCTAATGCTTTAGTTCTTCTAACAATCCATTATTTTATAACCTTGCTTTTAGATTGTAAAAGTTATTGACATTAGGTGTAATTTCCCTCCGTGCACCTAATCAGGACTTTGAAATAAGAGAGTGCCCCCAAATGCTTCCCAGGTTCTATGAGATTAAGGGCTTGTCTACCTTGAAATGCTACAGCTGCATTGCTGCAGCGCTTCAGTGTAGATACTACCTGTGCCGATGGGAGGGGCACAGGTAATCTACCTCCCCGAGAGGCGGTAGCTAGGTTGATGGAAGAATTCTTGCATTGACACAGTACTGTCTACACCTGGGGCTAGGTTGGTTTAACTGTATCGCTCAGGGGTGTGGCTATTTCACACCACTGAGCAATGTAACTGGGTTGACCTAACTTTTTAATGTAGACCAGGCCTAAGTGAAATCTGGGACAGGATCTTTTGAGAGTGTTTAGTTAATTCTATGGAAGAGGGAAAAAAAACCTTTCTTCATTAGTTAATAGTGATTTAGCCTGAGTTCCCAGTGGCCTGGCATCCAATCCTGAGTACAGTAGCTGTAGCAGGACATTTGTGATGCTGTGTGTCATCTTATAGTAAGGGTGATGTCTAATTGGAAGGTTGTACCATGTAACAGTTGATTTATTTTCTGACTCTTCTGCAGGAGGACTTGCCTTTTATTTCTGCACATTTTAATTCTGCTGTGTGATAAGATTATAAAGGTGCAGATTTTGGTACCATGCTGTACTGTGTAGAAACAACAATAACATATATGTGAGCTCCTATATTGTCCTACTTAACCTCTGTCTCTCCAACAACCATATGGAAGAAAAACAAAAGTCGCTTGGCTAGAGTCTCAGTTGGCATAAATTGGCACCACTCCGTTGAAGTAAATGGACCCTCAGAAGATCTGGATCACTGTTTTTACCATCGCTAATTTATTAAAATCAATGAAACAGGGCAAAAGAAAATATTGTTTGCTACTAAATATTCACGAGAAACTTACAAGTTTCTTTTGTCTCCATAAAGCCACTGCCCTCTCCTTCAAATTCCTCCTCCAGATCCACTTCCTCTATGACACTTTTAAGAAAATGATTAACTAATAAAGGATTGATTGGTTGTCAACCAATAACTCAATATCTCTGTTAGGGTTCCCTCCCCACTTTAAACTTTAGGGTAAAGACGTGGGGACCTGCATGAAGAGCTTCTAAGCTTATTTCTACCAGTTTAGGTTAAAACCCCCCAAGATACAAAATTCCCTGCACCCTGTGAAATGCTTTTTTTACTGCCACCATTAAGTGTTTTAAACAGGAATCCGGGAAAGGAACCACTTGAAGTTCCCCTTCCCCCCAAAAATACCCTCTCAAGCCCATACACCCCCTTTTCTGGGAATCTTGAGAATAATTTCCTAACCAATTGGTTACACAGTGATCTAAAAACCCACCCCCAGGGTTTTAAAACCATAGAAAACAGTCAGCTTCTTAAAAGAAGGATTTTATTAAAACAAAGAAGGTAAAATCATTTCTGTAAAATCAGGATGGTAACTATTTTACAGGGTACTCAATTTCCAAACTCAGAGGGATTCCCCCTCTGAACAAAACCTTAAAGTTACAGAAAAAACAGGAATAACCCCTCCCTCTAACACAGGGAAAGCTCACGAAGCAAAACAAACAAAAACCTATTTGCAGTGCTGACTACACTTACTTTAGAAAAGTGAGGTTTGGTGAGAAGACTGATTTTTCTGCAGGTTCTTTCTGTCTTTCAAGATCACTTTGACTCAGACAAAGAGCCCCACACAAAGCCTTTCCCCCTCCCAAGATTTGAAAGTATTTTGTTCCCTTATTGGTCAGATGCCAGCCAGATCAGGTGTCAGTCTGGCTACCTGCATTTTTTAACCCTTTACTGGTAAGAGGATTTTATAGCACTGCATTCGACCCTCTTCCCCTTCCCTTTATTTTTATAACAATCTCTCTATGTATATAATACAAATTGTCCATCTCTCTGTCACCCACCATAAATTGCTCATTATCTTAGGCTTAGCATAAACTCCTTTAGCTTTTAGGCAAAAAATGTGTGTGTGTGTGGTTTTTTTTTTTGTTTTTTTTTTTGTTTTTTTTGCAATGAGAAGTTGAAATTTTCCAGGGGGGGGAGAGAAGCAAAATATTTTCCCAACAGCTCTGCATAAAAGTCTACAATTGACAGTAATGGGTTCTTTCACTGTCCAGAACCACTGTCACAGCATCTGGTCCTGTAGTTTTCTCACTTTTGGAAATGTGGAAAATTAAGTGTTTCCAATCCCCTTGCTGCAGGAACTGATAGAAGCAAAAAATGCTTTTGATTAGGACTGGGTAGGCAAAGGTCTTCCCATCCTGTGAAGATTTTGGAGAATTTTCCCATCTTGAATTGGGATAAACAGTCAATATAAAAAAGTTTTGGAAACCAAAAATCTCACCCTGCCCCCACTCTTCCCAAAATTGGTTTGGGTTAATTGAAATGTTTCTTTGTGTCCTCTGAAGGTATTCTATGATTCTGTTTCGTTTTGATAGTCTTGTAATCTCTTGTTTACATTTTGACCATTTACAAAAAAACCACTATAGTTTAAATTTCTAAACAAAAAGTTGTTTTAAACTGTGAAATGGAAAATTTTCATTTTGAAAATGTCAAAATGGGTTATTTCAACAATTTCATAATTTTTTGAAACATTTTTTTTGAGTTAAGAAATTAGTCAAAACTAACCCTTTCCCACTGAAAGTTTCAGGTTAGACAAATCAGAATTTACTGATGGAAAAGGTTTTGTTGACAAATCCCTGATCTACTCTACTTTGGAATTTTAGGTGCTCAGACACTAAAACGATAGGTTTCAGGCAAAACATTTCAGTTTTGAGGGCTTCCACTGAAAAAAAATAAAACATTTTTGAGGAAAGCAGAACTTCCTGCAAAGATTTTTGCATAGTCGAAAACCTACATTATGTATTTAAAAAAAAAAAAAAAAGGAAAATTTTTGATCAGCCCTATTTTTAAATTTCATATAGGTACCAAAAACAAGACGTGCCCTTTTCAGGTATCAGGAGAACAAGGTTATCCAGTCTGGCTGTGACAGCAGAGTGCCAGGTTATTGTACTCCCTCCCAATCCCATGGCTAGCCCCATCATGGGCTCAATCCTGTGCGGTGCTGAGCAGCTAGCTGGATAATACCCTAAAACTCATTTTTTCCCAACAAAGTAAGACTTTTTCTTCATTTATACCTTCCTTGTGGTGAGCTATATCACTCACTTCAGAACTGAATTGACCACCTCTTTGGACAAACTTGGTATTATCTATACATTGTATATAATGATTTGTTCCTATAAATTGTATAGATTGCCCAAAACAAAATTCTAATGGGGAAGTTTTGATCTATATTTGAACTTCATCACTACTGCAGAAATGCTGGGTCTTGAAACAGAACTCAATGAAACAATGATAAATTACTGTAATTACCTGCACCCTCTCTTCCTTGTCTGCTTAGTTTCTGTTGTGTTCCTCATTCTGGATTTTTTTTTTTTTTAAATGCCAGGGCAGACATTTGACCAAAAATAGGTTTTTGATTTACAAATCCCTAAACAGACTGGCACTTAAATAGATGAGACCACCTCTCTCCCTGTGCCATTGTGCCACAGTGCAACCAGAAGGGATGTGAGGTGTAGCACCACTTATATATAGGGGGAAGCAGCTGACAGGGGATTTGCAGTGAGGATCCCTCTGCTTTGGAGCAGTCTCTACCCTGCTCAGAAATAGTCCTACCGTATCAACCTTCAGGGCAAACTGCAAGGGATAGACCACACTGAATGCCTACAGGCTCTCTTCTAATGGCAATAAACTTCTCTCCCTTTGAGTGCTTCACTCTAATCAGTGGCTAAGTTTTCTATGCACTACTATTAAATACGGACCCTGGTTTTCAGCAGGATGGCAGTTGCTTGGCAGGCCAAATCATTTCTTTACAACAAAGCCTGTAATTGTGTTGCTTATGCAGCCCCACTGAACTTTCCCAAAAGTCCTTTTAGCACGTGTGCAAACTTATTCCCATCCTCTGATGTGCTGAATGCAATAATCACCAGAGAACCATGTTAACTTAGTATCACCCTGGTCCATGGCTGCACTTAGTCTAGCATGGACTGATAGGCATATCTGGCAGCTGGGTTGTGTGTGTAGTGGGGGGAAGGCAGTTCCTGGTTGTTGTTTTTTTTTGGGGGGGGAAGGGATGCTAGAAATGGTTGAAGGAGAAGTGACAAGGTGTCAGTGTCTTCACTGCCTCAGCTGCTTATGGGGGCATTACAACTGCACAGCTGGATGTCTAGTGGACCAAATGGAAGTTTTGCTCTTGGCTACTTTCCAACTGGCTCCAAATACACTTGAGAAATTTCCATGGGATAGTTAATGTAGCACCTGCTCAACAAACAAAAAGTAAGTTTTCCCCCTCCTCCATTATCCCGTACATCTGTTATTTTGCTGACATGGAAACTAGCGTAACAATTAGATGCATTTCTTGCCCACTAAGTTGATTCCAGCTAAAATGAAAAGACCTCAGTGTGTTCACTCAATGATTGTTTAGACTATAGTACAATTAGGAAATCATCTCTACAAAGAGATCTTTTATACATAGCAATTGAACTTGGATATATATCTGGATAGACATGTTTGTATTAGAGGTGGGCCAGAGATGAAACATTTTATTTTCCAGATACAGATTACAAGACCCGACAGTTTAGGATGGCTCAAATTTGGAGTTTTGGTTAAAGCCCATCTCTCATTATGGATCAGAGAGAGCGAAAACAAATGTCTGGTAATGGTAGCCACGTGAGAAGCGTCATTTGTCACACACCTTTAACTGCTTCACCTGCACTCTGCCCACTAATCAATCTCTAACATTCCAAACTTCTGAGCAGCTTCAAACAGCTGCCTTTTAAAAAAATAAAACAAACCAATCTGCCAGAGAATGTTTCCTTCTTTTAATGCCAATGTGGAACTTCTCTCTCAACATTACACTAGTTCAAAGTCAGGACAGTCAATAGTCCGCTTTGAAACAGTGACAGGTCTAAGGTCCAATGTATCTGTTATTTATTATAGCTGAGTTACTGTCTTAAGTCCACATGCTAGGAAGACTTGAATTTACTACAATTATGCCTGTATTTAAAGTTAAGTATGAGTATAAGTAGGTCTTTCCAGGATTGGAGCCTAAGAAAATGATTATGAGAAACCTGGGCCTATTTTTTATCACACTTTCATTGGTTTTATATTGGTGTAAATTCATTGACTTTTGCTGAGTTACTCCTGATTTACACTGGTTTAAACAAGAGAAAATTAGACCTTCCCACTATCTAGATATTCCTAAACTTTGGAGATGGTAGGGGTGGGATCTAAACCAAAACCTCAGTGAATGGTGGATGATTCTATTGTGTTTTGGATGATTACCTAGAAAATATATTTTCCTGAAGCTAACATTTTACAGAAAACAATATGCATCATATTTTGTCCAGCAGATGAGAAGAGATGGAAGGTAAGGAGACTGCAAAGTGGCTTCTCTCTCTTTTTTTTTTTCCTTATTTTTTTTTAATTTTATTTTTTTATTTTGCATCTCTGTCTAGACTAGTCTGGTATATAGAGCCATTTCGAATTGTGCTTTCATCAAGGAAGTACCACAAAAATACCCTTTTAAAAGAAAATAAATATACTATTACAAGCTGTATAACAGAAGAGGGAGTTTCAACAAGAACTGCTCCTCATTCTACATTGAACTTTGACCCAGGCATCCACATTCCTTTCCCCTTCTTGCCTCCTTTGGCCAGACTGATGAGCCCAGCCTGTACAGGAAGGTTGAATTTTTCCCAAAAATTTGATTAGATTGTCTTTCCAGCTCATAGGCTACCTGGTTGAAACCATTTACCCAGGCTGTAGCAGAGTCGTGTACAGTATATATTGTTAATGAACAAAGTATGAAACCACCTTCCTACAAAGCTTCGTTTATAACGAACGAGGTCCATTTAATTTGGAATTGGCATTTGTTTGACATGCTGAGGCGTGCTAGCCCATACGTTCACACAATTTATGCACACCATACTGACCTTTTTTGGGGCAGACCTTCACTTGCAGGGCAGAGAAACTACTTTTATTGCCCTTTCGTTAGATAACTTACCGCCAGATGCAAATCTTCAGGGATTCAGATTAGGTTTGCAGCACCAAGTGTCAATTCTTTCCTTACTGCTCTGTGCCACTTAGGGCATGTGGGGGAAGTGGAGCAACAGCAGATGAACAGAGGGCCCAAGGCCTATTCTGCCAGTGCAGCGAAGAATGGCTCAGTGGGAAACTTGCTCAGGCATGCTCCTCCTGCTGTTGCAAAAAGAATCAGTGTGTGCTACCGCCCACTTTTTCAGTCCCTACCCCCACACCTGCCATTCACTGGGGAGCTGAGTTGGTCAGGTTTATCTTCAAAACATCAGCCCATACCTGCTTGGGGCTGTGGAGTGTTGTGAAGCATGTTAGTTGGGCCCCACTGCCTAGCTAGGACTCAGTGAATCCTGCCGAGTTAGAATCCTGCCCCGCTGCTCTGTGAATGCATGCTCTTCTTACCAGTGTCACTAGCACATAGGACAGTGGCTTGTCCTCTAGCTCTTCTGTCCGAAAGGTTGATGATTCAGCTCAGTAACCCACAGTTATATGGAGACAAGGTGGTGCAAGAGGAAGCATAGTGATGCATGCATGCTCTTTATGCAAGGGTTGATACATAGTCCACAAGTAGGAGAGCTCACGTGTCCGCCTCGCTGCAGAAATATAACTTGAGTGTAAAAGGGGAGCACAAGCAGTTTTAGTTAGAGGATATTTGAGTAATTAAGTGATTTTACTGGGGATATGGAGTTTAGTTATTGAATAAAACGCATGATACAGCTTCGTGAATAGCATACTGTTGAGGTTCTTTTCAGAGGTTAATTTGTTACATAGCTTATCTGCTCAAATACTGTACATTCCCCTACCTTGAGGCTTAGGGGTTTATTAAAAGAAACATGCAGTGCAAAAGCAGTCTTTTTCCTAATACAGTTTCTACGCTTCCTGGCAGTTCTGTGCAAAATATCCTCCCCATCATCTCCATAATGTGCAGTCTTCCAAAAGGGACCCAGTGTGCATCTGTCATAAGCTTTTCCAGTGTCACTAGTAATAAGGATTAACCTCCGTATGTCTATCTACTGAGCATGAGCTTTATAAGGAGACATGAAAAATTGCCTGGGGGCGGAAGGCAGAATATTGTTGGTGGAGGGTCCTTAGCTCTGGAATTCACATCACCCGTTCATTTGACAGACTGAATTTGTTGACCTTCAAGGCATGGTGAAAGGCCAGTCTATTTACTCAGCTTTTTGCCTGAAGGGGCTAACTGCAGGAATTGGAAACATACTGTATGAAGCAGCACTCAAGGATGGGAATCTATCTAGGTTGACGTTTTGTCAATTAAGTATGTAAATTGTTTTAAAGTTTTCTGCATTCAGAGTGTCATGGGTGCATTTTACAAATCCCCAAATAAATAAATAATTTTACATCTTCTAAAGGCTGAGGCTAGAAGCAGTGAACTCCTGCTGAACTGTTTGAAAGCCAGTGGAGCGCTATCATTTATTAATAAGCAGCACATAAAACTCAACCTCTTCAGACGCATTATCATAACATACCATGCAGTATTTACAGTGGGCTACATTCAACCCCACTGGCACAGGGAGCTGCAAATGCTGACAGAAACCACAAGCTGATTCAGCACATCCCCACTGCCTGGGCTATACCTTATCCCCACTCAGCACCACACACTGCTTTTTTCCAACAGTGCTGAATGGTTGTGCATCCCAATGGAAGACACCTCATGGTGGACTATCCACTACCAGATGGCTTCTGGAAGGTCTGTTAGAGTAGACCCTAGAGTGAACTAGGCCCCTTGTCGGCGACGGACGTGTTCACTCATATGTCTTTTTAACTCACTAAGAGTCGAAGTGTGTCTAGCCCTTATGGGGACGTGCAGTGGAGGGAGAAGGAAAAAAAGAGCTTCTCCTAAACTTCCATGGCCCAAGACCAGGACAAGCATAATTGCAATCCTTGTGCTTAGGGGAGCACGGGGCCTGCTACCTCGTGACTGCTTTCAGAGTGCACAGCCCTTCTAAGGAGAAGGAGGGCTATGGCTCCAGTGGAGCTGGCCAGCCACACAGGGATGGGGCGGGGGGATGCTGCACCCCATGAAAGAGTGTAGCAGTGTGTGCATTCCCACTGTGCAGCAAAGAGCCCAGGAGGCATTTTGTACCATCCCCCAGCTGAGCCTAAATGGCACAACAGAGCCCTAACTGAATACTACAAAATGTAGCACGGTTTGATTTACTCATTTTTATTATTCCTTCCTGATCCCCTGTTGCATTCACATATTGAACAGCCTGTGGCATATACAGTGTGCATATGTGATCACAGCATATGCAGCATACTGAGCTGGTCTATGACTATGTATGAGAAAATCTAATGTATGATGTGCATACACAAGCCTCAGTGCATAAAGATCCACTGACACTCCATAGAAAATTTGCAGAAACATCAGTTAGATTTTTTTTGTTTACATGTATTTTCTCTTCCTTATGTTTGTTATTGGGGACCCTTTTGGGGGAAACAATGCAGGTGGGCTGAAGCCAGTTTGGTAAACTCTGGCAAGGCAGTAATTTCACAATACCAGCCAAGAGAAGTGAATGTGTTAACTCTTGGCGCATCACTAATGGCAAAATTTGGCCAGTTCCAGCTGTATAACTTTGCAATCCATTAACTACATTTTGATCATGTGATGGGTATGTAGATTTAACACCTGTGCCCAAGCTTTTGATTTTTCTCAAATTAATCATTCAACAGGCACCTGTCCTCTCCCCTAAGATAACAAAACATACTATTGTCATGACTGCATTTATTATGATTGAAGCCCAAATACAGTGACTTTTCCATCTCCTCTTGCTTATGATAACATTATTCAGCTTCAAGACTGAGATAGTCCTCTCTCCGAAAACAAAATAGCCCGAGTATGCCAAATTTCTTCTTTATTATTTTTTTCATGCAGCAATGTATATCCTGTGTAATTTTTAATCAACTGAAAGTTCATGAATGTGGAAGGCTTTAGTACTTGACACTAACTTGTGTGAATCAATACCTGTTCAGTTACTGTTATGCAAATAGATTCAAGCACCCCTATGATAGAATTATTTTGCATACCCAGATATGTGGAACCCTTTATTTTACTAAACTGGTTGAATAACAGCTTTGTTAGCCGTAGTGCTGTGTGCTTTTGAGTGTACACACGCTATACGTCTACTGCGAAGTCTCAGATTGCATTGATTTCTTGCCAAGATGGTAGGCAGCTGTCAGTGTGGACACAAGCAAACACAGATGGAGCAAGTAATTCAGGAGAGGATGAGATATATGCCAATTCAGGCTTCTAAGGGGCTTAGCAGGTTGGCAGCCACCACAGCCTCAAGTCTTCTTAGTCTTTCAGATCAGCATAGCGAATCACACCCAGGAGACCAAGCTAATCCTTTCGATGGACCATAGACCCTTCTGAATTTTCCTTTCTTTAGCCTTTTGTTTTTTCTTGCTTTGTCCTGAAAGTTAACTGCGACAGCAGAATGTATTAGCCTAAGGAATTCTGTCTCCATTGCATCCCTGCCTACTGGCACATGGCAACTGCAGCACAAGTAAGAAATAGCTCCATGCTGGGAGTGGGTTGAGGCAATAAAGGATTTTATAGGAAAAAATAGAATTTTTAGAAGCTGTTGTCAAGGTCTGAGGTTAAATAATATTCTATAGTTCTAAGCCATGTTTTGCTGAATTCTGCTGTTTGCTAACAGGCTTCAGAGTCTGCCCCTGTTAATCTGGAGAGTTATCACTTTCTCCATATGTACTTCCCCAAATAGGGTGACCAGACAGCAAGTGTGAAAAATCAGGACAGAGGGTGAGGGGTAATAGGAGCCTATATAAGAAAAAGACCCAAAAATCGGGACTGTCCCTATAAAATCGGGACATCTGGTCACCCTATCCCCAAAGCAAGCCCACAGAAAAAGACAGCGTGGTGGCCTTCCCCAGCTGGTAGAGTAAAACATTCATTCCCCTCAATAGCCACCATGAATGTCCTTTTCTACAGTCAGTCAGAGGGAGACATGCATAGAAAGGTAAAGTCCACCAGACTGCTAGCCTGGGGCCTTATTCTCTCTTCCCACACTGCCCCAGGATACAAACAACTCTCATTGTATCCTGAGGGGTGGAGGCCTGAACTGGAGCCCTGAAGATTAATCCTATCCCCACTAAGACACATCTGTTCTCCACTAGACCAAATGAAGGGAGCCCCAGTGTGCCCCTTGCTTCTTAGGCTTTCACAGAGCAGCACCAGTCTCTGCTGCCCTGATGCTGGACCTGCCCTTCATTTACTTTTCACATCTGACTTTTGTAGAGATTTTGGCCAGCTAAGTGGTGCTACGAATAGAAGCCGTGTTGGAGCTTTAATTCAGACATATATGGCACATCCTCATGAAGAGGTCAACCATTTGCAATTGATGTTCGCATTTAAATTGCTGGGACTCAAAGGGTAGTGTTTACTGTACTTTATATTGTTTCAATATAAGCAATGGCTTGGCTTTCAAGTCAACTTCAGAGGGGACACACGACAGTGCAAAAATAAATAAATAAATAAATTCCCCAGGAACAACACCCTTGAATCTCCTATCCACGAGAGAGAGAGAGAGAGAGAGAGAGAGTCAGAATTCCTAAATGAAATCCAGATT
>JAVFKX010000257.1:0-51403 GCA_033296515.1 Macrochelys suwanniensis | reverse complement strand
TCTCAGGGGACACGGGGAGGGGGATCGGGGGGGACATTGGGGCTCAGGGGACTCGGGAGGGGTGTGGGGGGGAGATCGGGGCTCAGGAGACATGGGGAGGGCGGGGGGAGATCGGGGCTCAGGGACACGGGGAGGGGTGGGGGGGAGATCAGGCTCAGGGGACACGGGGAGGGGGATCGGGGGGACATTGGGGCTCAGGGGACTCGGGGAGGGGGATCGGGGGACATTGGGGCTCAGGGGACTCGGGGAGGGGCGGGGGAGATCGGGGCTCAGGAGACATGGGGAGGGGCGGGGGGGAGATCCGGGCTCAGGGGACACGGGGAGGGGGATCGGGGGGACATTGGGGCTCAGGGGACACGGGGAGGGGTGGGGGGAGATCGGGGCTCAGGGGACACGGGGAGGGGGATCGGGGGGACATTGGGGCTCAGGGGACTCGGGGAGGGGGATCGGGGGACATTGGGCTCAGGGGACACGGGGAGGGGGATCGGGGGACATTGAGGCTCAGGGACTCGGGGAGGGGTTGTGGGGGAGATCGGGGCTCAGGAGACATGTGGAGGGGCGGGGGGGAGATCCGGGCTCAGGGGACACGGGGAGGGGGATCGGGGGGACATTGGGGCTCAGGGGACTCGGGGAGGGGTGTGGGGGAGATCGGGGCTCAGGAGACATGGGGAGGGGCGGGGGAGATCGGGGCTCAGGGACACGGGGAGGGGTGGGGGGGAGATCGGGGCTCAGGGGACACGGGGAGGGGGATCGGGGGACATTGGGGCTCAGGGGACTCGGGGAGGGGTTGTGGGGGGAGATCGGGGCTCAGGAGACATGGGGAGGGGCGGGGGGAGATCGGGGCTCAGGGGACACGGGGAGGGGTGGGGGGAGATCGGGCTCAGGGGACACGGGGAGGGGATCGGGGGGACATTGGGGCTCAGGGGACTCGGGAGGGGGATCGGGGGACATTGGGCTCAGGGGACTCGGGGAGGGGGATCGGGGGACATTGGGGCTCAGGGGACTCGGGGAGGGGTGTGGGGGGAGATCCGGGCTCAGGAGACACGGGAGGGGCGGGGGGGGAGATCGGGGCTCAGGGGACACGGGGAGGGGGATCGGGGGACATTGGGGCTCAGGGGACTCGGGGAGGGGGATCGGGGGACATTGGGGCTCAGGGGACTCGGGGAGGGGGATCGGGGGACATTGGGGCTCAGGGACTCGGGGAGGGGGATCGGGGGGACATTGGGGCTCAGGGGACACGGGGAGGGGGATCGGGGGACATTGGGGCTCAGGGGACACGGGGAGGGGGATCGGGGGGACATTGGGGCTCAGGGGACTCGGGGAGGGGTGTGGGGGGAGATCGGGGCGGGGGACACGGGGAGGGGCGCGGGGGGGGATCGGGGCTCAGGGGACATGGGATGGGTGTGGGGGAGATCCGGGCTCAGGAGACACGGGGAGGGGGATCGGGGGACATTGGGGCTCAGGGGACTCGGGGAGGGGCGGGGGGAGATTGGGGCTCAGGGGACACGGGGAGGGGTGCGGGGGGAGATGGGGGCTATGGGACATGGGATGGGTGTGGGGGGAGATTGGGGCTGGGGGACACGGGGAGGGGGCGGGGGGAGATCGGGGAAGGGGACACAGGGAGGGGCGCAGGGGGAGATCAGGGGGCAGGGACACGGGGAGGGGATGGGACACGGGGAGGCACGGGGGGAGATGGGGCAGGGGACATGGGGAGGGGCGCGGGGGGAGATGAGGGGCGGGGGGGAGATCGGGGGCAGCAGACACGGGGAGGGGAGGGGGGAGATCGGGGGCAGGGGACACGGGGAGGGGGCGGGGGGAGATCGGGGGCAGGGGACACGGGGAGGGGCGCAGGGGGAGATCGAGGGGCAGGGGACACGGGGAGGGGGATAGGACACGGGGAGGCATGGGGGGAGATCGAGGCAGGGACATGGGGAGGGGACAGGACACGGGGAGGGGCGCGGGGGGTGGAGATCGGGGGCGAGGGACACAGGGTGGAGATCGGGGGCGGGGACACGGGGAGGGGTACAGGACACAGGAGGGGTACACGCTTAGATGGAGCCCCGCAGGACAGGGGAGAGGGGATGTGGGGGTGATGGTCCCCCTAGAGCAGAGGGCGCCAGGGAGAGCCGGGAAGTGGGGGGCGCAGGGCATTCAGGATTTGGAGGAACACATGTAAGGGGGGCAGGGAGTGGGGCGTGCAGGGAGTTGGGGGGCCGCAGCTGTTGGAGGGGGGTTGCCCGGGGAGTTCAGCCACATGGAGAACTGGGGGGCCCTGGCCGAGGGGGGGGGTGCTCAGCCTGCAGCTCGACACCCAACCCGTCCCCCCAACTCTCCATGGGACCCGAGGGGACTCACAGGTGGGGGGGGGCACTCTGTCCAATGCCATAGAGAGACCCCATCAGAGGCACTGGGGTACATGGGGTTATCCGCACTCACAGAGCCGGGGAGAGAACCCAGGAGTCCTGGCTCCGAGTCCCCCTGCTCTACCCACCAGCCCCCACTCCCCTCGCAGAGCCGGGGAGAGAACCCAGGAGTCCTGGCTCCCAGCCCCACTGCTCTAACCACCAGCCCCCACTCCCCTCGCAGAGCCGGGGAGAGAACCCAGGAGTCCTGGCTCCCAGCCCCCCCTGCTCTAACCCACCAGCCCCACTCCCCTCCCAGAGCCCGGTAGAGAACCCAGGAGTCCTGGCTCCAGCCCCCCTGCTCTAACCCACCAGCCCCCACTCCCCTCCCAGAGCCGTAGAGAACCCAGGAGTCCTGGCTCCCAGCCCCCCCTGCTCTAACCCACCAGCCCCCACTCCCCTCCCAGAAGCCCGGTAGAGAACCCAGGAGTCCTGGCTCCCAGCCCCCACTGCTCTAACCCACCAGCCCCCACTCCCCTCGCAGAGCCGGGGAGAGAACCCAGGAGTCCTGGCTCCCAGCCCCCCTGCTCTAACCCACCAGCCCCCACTCCCCTCCCAGAGCCAGGGAGAGAACCCAGGAGTCCTGGCTCCCAGCCCCCCTGCTCTAACCCACCAGCCCCCACTCCCCTCGCAGAGCCGGGAGAGAACCCAGGAGTCCTGGCTCCCAGCCCCCCCTGCTCTAACCCACCAGCCCCCACTCCCCTCCCAGAGCCAGGGAGAGAACCCAGGAGTCCTGGCTCCCAGCCCCCCTGCTCTAACCCACCAGCCCCCACTCCCCTCCCAGAGCCGGGGAGAGAACCCAGGAGTCCTGGCTCCCAGCCTCCTGCTCGTTCCCGTGGGGGTCAGCCCTGCTCTGGGGGCCGTGGGGTGCCCATGCCGGGATCGAGGGGGGAACGGGGGCCCCGTCGCCGTCTCCAGCCCTGGCCCGGGCGCCGCCCTCTGCTTCCAATTACCCGCTGGCGCCGGCCGGGCGCGGGGAAGTTTTCACTGTTGTTCACGCGTAAGACAGAGGCCCTGGCTGAGAGGGGGCCCCGGCGTGCCAGGGGCCACGTGGAATCCCCCCCCCTCAGCGAAGGTGGGACCCCGGTGCGCCGGGAGCTGCACACACGCCGGGAGCCAGTCCCTGCCCCGTGGAGCTCACAGCCAAGGGCGAATGGGGAAACTGAGGCAGCGTGTGAAAAAGGCCTGTCTCCCGCAGGGCAGCGGCTGAGCCAGGCCTAGAACCCAGGAGTCCTGGCTCCCAGCCCCACTGCTCTAACCACCAGCCCCACTCCCCTCCCAGAGCCGGGGAGAGAACCCAGGAGTCCTGGCTCCCAGCCCCCCCTGCTCTAACCCACCAGCCCCCACTCCTCCTCCAGAGCCAGGGAGAGAACCCAGGAGTCCTGGCTCCCAGCCCCCCTGCTCTAACCACCAGCCCCCACTCCCCTCCCAGAGCCGGGGGGAGAACCCAGGAGTCCTGGCTCCCAGCCCCCCCTGCGCTAACCCCAGCCCCCACTCCCCTCTCAGAGCCAGAGCCAGGGAGAGAACCCAGGAGTCCTGGCTCCCAGCCCCCCTACTCTAACCACCAGCCCCCACTCCCCTCCCAGAGCCGGGGAGAGAACCCAGGTGTCCTGGCTCCCAGCCCCCCCGCTGTAACCCACCAGCCCCCACTCCCCTCGCAGAGCCGGGGGAGAGAACCCAGGAGTCCTGGCTCCCAGCCTCCTGCTCTTTCCCGTGGGGGTCCAGCCCTGCTCTGGGGGCCGTGGGGTGCCCCATGCCGGGATCGAGGGGGGAACGGGGGCCCCGTCGCTGTCTCCAGACCTGGCCCGGGCGCCGCCCTCTGCTTCCAATTACCCGCTGGCGCCGGCCGGGCGCGGGGAATTCGTCCCTGTTCACGCGTAAGACGGTAACGGCCGGATGCCCTGGCTGAGAGGGGGGCCCCGGCGTGCCAGGGGCCACGTGGACACCCCCCACCCCCCACCCCGACTGAGATTGGGGTCCCGTCGTGCCTTGAGCTCACAGCCTGACCAGACAAAGGGCGAGGGGGGAAACTGAGGCAGCATGCGACAAAGGCCGTGTGTGATGTCTCCCGCAGGGCAGGACTAGAACCGGGGGCCCAGTCCAGGGCCCGACCCCCTGAGCCGTGGTGCCCTCAGGAGAGCCCCCGCCCCAACCATGGTGCCTCAGTTTCCCCTCCCCACCATGGGGCCTCAGTTTCCCCTCCCCGCCATGGTGCCTCAGTTTCCCCTCTCCGCCATGATGCCTCAGTTTCCCCTCCCCACCATGGTGCCTCAGTTTCTCCTCCCCACCATGGTACCTCATTTTCCCCTCCCCGCCATGGGGCCTCAGTTTCCCCTCCCCGCCATGGTGCCTCAGTTTCCCCTCTCTGCCGTGGTGCCTCAGTTTCCCCTCCCCTCCATGCTGCCTCGTTTTCCCCTCCCCGCCATGGGTCCTCAGTTTCCCCTCCCCGCTATGGGCCTCAGTTTCCCCTCCCCGCCATGGGGCCTCAGTTTCCCCTCCACTGTGGTGCCTCAGTTTCCCCTCTCTGCCATGGTGCCTCAGTTTCCCCTCCCCTCCATGGTGCCTCGTTTTCCCCTCCCCACCATGGTGCCTCAGTTTCCCCTCCCCGCCATGGGGCCTCAGTTTCCCCTCCCCGCCATGGGGCCTCAGTTTCCCCTCCCCAGCATAGTGCCTCAGTTTCCCCTCCCCACCATGGTGCCTCAGTTTCCCCTCCCCAGCATAGTGCCTCAGTTCCCCTCCCCACTGTGTGCCTCAGTTTCCCCTCTCTGCCATGGGGGCCTCAGTTTCCCCTCCCCGCTATGGTGCCTCGTTTTCCCCTCCCCGCCATGGTGCCTCAGTTTCCCCTCCCCGCCATGGTACCTCAGTTACCCCTCCTCACCGTGGGGGCCTCAGATCCCCTCCCCACCATGGTGCCTCAATTTCCCCTCCCCGCCATGGGGGCCTCAGTTTCCCCTCCCCCCTTGGCTAGGCTCACAGGGCAGGTATCGTCTCGCCCCCTGGCGTGTTGGGGCCCTGATCTTGGTTGTGGGGGGGCATGGCGGGAGGGGCAGTGCGTGGGGTGTGGGGAGCTGGGATTTCAGGGCCCGGCGCTGGGAGAGAAAGTCCCGGCCGGGGCAGGGAGGCCTCGTGGGGTGCTGATGTCTGAGTGGGTGATGTGTGTCCGAGCCCCCGTACAGATGCCCCCGGAGGGGATTCTCCATCCTCCCGGATCAGGGAGGGGCAGGTCTGGGGAGCCAGGACTCCTGGGTTCTTCCACTCGTGTTCTGGGCAAGTGAGTCCAAGGTGGGGTGTCTGGGGGCGTGTAGCGCCGAGCTGGTCTATGGGGGGGAACTAACGGAACCCGGCCCCTCTCTGCCCCACAGACAATCTGCTGCTGATCACAGCGGCCACGGAGCAGACGGAGGGATATGAGCGATTCATGCGCACGGCGCGCTACTTCAACTACACGGTCAAGGTGAGTCGGGGCCCGCCCCAGAGGTGGGCGCATCTCGGCCCCGGGACAGGGTTCCCCATAACCCGCGCCCGCCCCAGAGCTGGGCGCATCTCGGCGCCGGGACAGGGTCCCCATTACCTGTGCCCCACCCCAGAGCTGGGTGCATCTCGGCCCCGGGACAGGGGTCCCCATTACCTGTACCCCGCCCCAGAGGTGGGCGCATCTCGGCACCAGGACAGGGGTCCCCATTACCCGCGCCCCGCCCCAGAGCTAGGGTGCATCTCGGCACCGGGACAGGGGTCCCCATTACCCGCGCCCCGCCCCAGAGGTGGGCGCATCTCAGCGCCGGGACAGGGTCCCCATTACCCGCGCCTCGCCCCAGAGGTGGGCGCATCTCGGCCCCGGGACAGGGATCCCCATTACCTGTGCCCCGCCGCAGAGGTGGCGCATCTCGGCACCACGCGAGGGGTCCCTGTACAACCAACCACCCTGCCCCAGAGGTGGCGCATCTCGGCACCGGGACAGGGTCCCCATTACCCGCGCCCCGCCCCACAGGTGGGCGCATCTCGGCACCGGACAGGGATCCCCATTACCCGCGCCCCGCCCCACAGGTGGGCGTATCTCGGCACCGGGACAGGTTCCCCATAACCTGCGCCCCGCCCCAGAGCTGGGCGCATCTTGGCACCGGGACAGGGGTCCCCATAACCCGCGCCCCGCCGCAGAGGTGGGCGCATCTCGGCGCCGGGACAGGGTCCCCATAACCCACGCCCCGCCCCAGAGATGGGCGCATCTCGGCACCGGGACAGGGGTCCCCATAACCCGCGCCCCGCCCCAGAGGTGGGCGCATCTCGGCCCCGGGACAGGGGTCCCCATTACCTGTGCCCCGCCCCAGAGCTGGGCGCATCTCGGCACCGGGACAGGGGTCCCCATTACCCGCGCCCCGCCCCAGAGCTGGGCGCATCTCGGCACCGGACAGGGTCCCCATAACCCGCGCCCCGCCCCAGAGATGGGCGCATCTCGGCCCCGGGACAGGGGTCCCCATTACCTGTGCCCCGCCCCAGAGGTGGGCGCATCTCGGCACCAGGACAGGGGTCCCCATTACCCGCGCCCCGCCCCAGAGGTGGGCGCCTCTCGGCACCAGGCGAGGGATCCCTGTGTACACAGCTGCCTCGCCCCAGAGGTGGGCGCATCTCGGTGCTGGGACAGTGGGTCCCTGTATGAACAGCCTCTGTGCCCCACCCCAGAGGTGCTGCATCTCAGCGAGGGGTCCCTGGATAACTAGCCGCCCCACCCCAGAACTGGCCGCATCTCGGCCCCGGGACAGGGTCCCCCATCACCCGCGCCCCACCCCAGAGCTGGTCGGGCCGGGTGGGGGTCTCTCTCTCATGCCCCCCCCGTCCCCGCAGACCCTGGGCCTGGGCGAGGCGTGGCGCGGGGGGGACGTGGCCCGCACGGTGGGGGGCGGGCAGAAGGTGCGCTGGCTGAAGGAGGAGATGGTGGAGCACGCCGAGCGGGAGGAGCGCGTCGTGATGTTCGTTGACAGGTACGGCCGGGGGGGTTATCGGGGGGGGCTCCCTGACGTCTGGGGGTCCCCGGGGTGCGTCGGGCGGCACCGTCCCCCCCTCTCCACTCCCCGACCCCTGGTCCCCCTGGGCTGGAAGCAGCGTTCGGGGGGGGGGGGGCAGTGTGGGCAGGGAGGGGGATTTTGGGGGTGCACAGGGGGGGTGACGCTCCCTGGGACAACCTGCAATTCCCAACCCCACCGGTCCATTCCCCATTGTGCCCCCCCACCCAGTTATGAGGGGGGCTCTGGGGGCTGCCGTGGAGGGCTCGGGGGGGCAGTGGAGGGATCTGGGGGGGCAGAGGGCTCTTATGGCCCGGTCCATTCCCCATTGTTGACCCCCCCCCCCACTTACGACGTGGTGCTGGCCGACGGCCCCGTGCAGCTGGGGGAGCTCTGGGGGGTGCTGTGGAGGGATCGGGGGGCAGTGGAGAGATCTGGGGGGGGCAGTGGGGCTCCGGCCCGGTCCATTCCATTCCCCATTGTCCCCCCCCAGTTACGACGTGGTGCTGGCCGACGGCCCCGTGCAGCTTCTGCGGAAGTTCCTGGCGTTCGACAGCCGGGTCGTGTTCTCGGCCGAGGGTTTCTGCTGGCCCGAGTGGGCCTTGGCCGAGCGCTACCCCCCCGTCAGCGCCGGCAAGCGCTTCCTCAACTCCGGCGGTGAGAGCGGGGGCGCGGAGGGGGACGATGGGGCGGAGGGGTCGGGGGGATGGGGAGGGGTGTTAGGGAGGATGGGGCGGAGGGTTCGGGGGATGGGGAGGGGTGTTAGGGGAGAAGGGCAAGGAGGGGGCGGAGGGGCGGGAAGGGGTGTTAGGGGATGATGGGGCGGAGGGGAGGGGGGATGGGGAGGGGTGTTAGGGGAGGATGGGGCGGAGGGGGAGGGGGGATGGGGAGGGGTGTTAGGGGACTATGGGGCGGAGGGGTCAGGTGGATGGGGAGGAGTGTTAGGGGAGGATGGGGCAGAGGGGTGGGGAGGATGGGGCGGAGGGGTCAGGTGGATGGGGAGGAGTGTTAGGGGAGGATGGGGCGGAGGGGTGGGGAGGAGTGTTAGGGGAGGATGGGGCGGGAAGGGTGTTAGGGGAGGATGGGGCAGAGGGGGGGTCGGGGGGATGGGGAGGGGTGTTAGGGGAGGATGGGGCGGAGGGTCAGGGGATGGGGAGGAGTGTTAGGGGAGGATGGGGCAGAGGGTGGGGAGGGGTGTTAGGGGGGGATGGGGAGGGGTGTTATTGGACGATGGGGCAGAGGGGTGTGGGTGGGGATGGGAAGGTGGAGGCGGTTTGGGGGGGCCGGGAGAAGCGGGGGGACAGTGCGGGTACCTGGTGGTATGGTTGGGGGTGCCCGGGGCACAGTGTCACAGGTATACGGCAGCGGGGGGTGGGGAGGGAGGGCATGGGTCCCTGGTTGGGGGGGGGGGGGGGGTGTCCAGGAGGGGCAGCCCTCAGGAGGCGGGGTCTGGCAGGGGGCAGAGGGGAGGGCATGGGTCCCGGGTGCGGGGGGGGGGCGTGGTGTCAGGAGGGGCAACCCCCAGGAGGCGGGGTCTGGCAGGGGGCAGAGGGGAGGGCATGGGTCCCGGGCGGGGGGGGCGTGGTGTCCAGGAGGGGCAGCCCCCAGGAGGCGGGGGCCCAGCGTGGGGCAGGTACCTGACCCCGCCGTCTCCCCCCCAGGTTTCATCGGCTTCGCCCCGGCCGTCCACCGCGTGGTCCAGCTGTGGAAATACCAGGACGATGACGACGACCAGCTGTTCTACACCCGCATCTACCTGGACCCCGGCCTGCGGGTGAGTCCCCCGCCCCCCTCGCTGCCCTGCCCTGCCCCCCACCTCCCGTTGTGATGGGGGGGGCAGGGGACTTTTTCGGCCAACTCGCGGCTGGAAACAAAGGACCCACTTGGCCAAACACGCCCCACATCTCTGGGCTGAGGACTAGTGAGAGTCGGGAAAAGCTTGGTTGCAAATTGGGGTGGCGGTGGGGTGGGGGGGAATGAGGGGGGAAATGGTCTAACCCCCGTGGCTCTAAATGACCAGATTGAGATTGAGCCAAAACTCTGGGGAAAGTTTTGCACGGGAGGCGAAGCTCCGGTGTACGGCTCAGCCGCGAAGCGTGCAAATCCCGGAGCCGGATTGGGTAGGGAAGCCCCCGCCATGGCGTCAGGAGTCAGCGGAGAACGGAAAGTCAGCGGTGAATGGACAGTCAACGAGGAACGGAAGTCAGTGGAGAATGGAAAATCAACGGAAGTCAAACGGAGAATGGGAAGTCAACGGAAAGTCAACAGAGAATGGAGGTCAACGGAAGTCAACGGAGAACGGGAAGTCAACAGAGAACGGAAAATCAATGGAAAGTCAACGGAGAATGGGAAGTCAACGGAAAGTCAACAGAGAATGGGAGGTCAACGGAAGTCAACGGAGAACGGGAAGTCAACAGAGAACGGAAAATCAATGGAAAGTCAACAGAGAATGGGAAGTCAGCGGAGAACGGAAAATCAACAGAAAGTCAACGGAGAATGAGAGGTCAATGGAAAGTCAATGGAGAACGCGAAGTCAGTGCAGAACGGAAATCAACTGAAAGTCAACGGAGAATGGGAAGCCAACAGTCAACGGAGAACGGAAGTCAACGGAAAGTCAACAGAGAACAGGAAGTCAATGGAGAACGGGAAGTCAACGAAGAAAGGAAAGTCAATGGGAAGTCAATGGAGAACGGGAAGTCAATGGAGAACGGAAGTCAATGGAGAACAGAAAGTCAACGGAAAGTAAATGGAGAACGGGAAGTCAGCGAAGAAGGAAAGTCAATGGAAGTCAACGGAGAACGGGAAGTCAATGGAAAGTCAACAGAGAACAGGAAGTCAGTGGAGAACGGGAAGTCAACGGAGAACGGGAAGTCAATGGAAAGTCAACGGAGAACGGGAAGTCAATGGAAAGTCAATGGAGAACAGAAAGTCAATGGAGAACGGAAAGTAAATAGAGAACGGGAAGTCAATGGAAAGTCAACAGAGAACAGGAAGTCAATGGAGAACGGGAAGTCAACGAAGAAAGGAAAGTCAATGGGAAGTCAATGGAGAACGGGAAGTCTAGAACAGAAAGTCAACGGAAAGTAAATGGAGAACGGGAAGTCAGCGAAGAAAGGAAAGTCAATGGGAAGTCAACGGAGAACGGGAAGTCAACAGAAAGTAAATGGAGAACGGGAAGTCAACGGAAAGTCAACGGAGAACGGGAAGTCAACGGGAAGTCAACGGAAAGTAAATGGAGAACGGGAAGTCAACGGAAAGTCAACGGAGAACGGGAAGTCAACGGAAAGTAAATGGAGAACACGAAGCCAATGGAAAGTCAATGGAGAACGGGAAGGGGGGTTCGGTGCTGGGGGGGAGCAGTGGAGGGAAGGGATAGCAGGGGACATGGGATGGGTGCCGGGGGAGGGGTGGCACGGGGTGGGGGTGTGGGGTGATGGGGGAAGTCTCTGGGTGCAGGTCCCTCCCTGCTCTGACCCCCCCTCTCCTATCCTCCCCCCCCCCCACAGGAGAAGTTTGGGCTGGCGCTCGACCACAAGTCGAAAATCTTCCAGAACCTCAATGGGGCCATTGGTGAGAGATGGGGGGCAGCCCATAACCTGGGGGGGTCAAGACTCCTGGGTTCTCTCCCCAGCTCTGGGAGGGGAGTGGGAGCTGGTGGGTTAGAGCAGGGGGGGCTGGGAGCCAGGACACCTGGGTTCTCTCCCCGGCTTTGGGAGGGGAGTGGGGGCTGGTGGGTTAGAGCAGGGGGGGCTGGGAGCCAGGACGCCTGGGTTCTCTCCCCCGCTCTGGGAGGGGAGTGGGGGCTGGGAGCCAGGACGCCTGGGTTCTCTCCCCGGCTCTGGGGGGTAGTGGGGGCTGGTGGTTAGAACAGGTGGGTGGGAGCCAGGACTCCTGGGTCCTCTCCCGCTCCAGGAGGGGAATGGGGGGCTGGGCCCCTCTATCCCCGCGTCTCTCTCTCTCTCTCAGACGAGGTGGTGCTGAAGTTCGAGAGGAACCGGGTCCGCGCCCGGAACGTGGCCTACGACACCCTCCCCGTGGTGATCCACGGGAACGGCCCCACCAAGGTACCCCCGAGATCCCCCCTGGGACCCCGACAACCCCCTCCTCCCCCCGGCACCCCCAAGATCCCCCCTGGAACCCGAACAACCCCTGCTCCCCCAGGCACCCCTGCAGGGGTGGGGAGGGGGGCCTGCTGTGGCGGGAGGGCAGCAGGAGAGGGCTGGGGGGGGGGGCTGAGGTTGGGGGGCCGGCTGTGGTGGGAGGGGGGCCCGTCTCTGACCCCTTTCTTCCCCCCCCCCACCCCAGCTGCAGTTGAACTACCTGGGGAACTACATCCCGAACAGATGGACCTACGAGGGGGGCTGTGGGGGCTGCGACCAGGGGCTGCTCGACCTGTCGGGGACCCCGGTGAGTGGGGGGGGGGGGCGGACCCCAAAGCAGATCCCCGGGGGTGGGGGCCAGAGGGGCTCTGAAGGGGGGGGCCATGATGGACACTTGAGGGTGTCAGGGTAGGGGGGAGTGTGGGGACAGGTTTTTTTGGGGGGTCTCAAATTGGGGGACTCTCAGGGTGGGCTTGGGGGTCCTGAGTTTGGGGGGAAGGTCTGGGGTTGGGGGGGGCTGGAATTCTGGGGTCTGGGATGACTTTGGGGGGTCCTGGGTTTGGCGGTGTCTTGGGGCAGGGGCAGGTTTGGGAGTGACCCCATGTCTCCCCAGAAGGGGGGGCTGGGGGTGGCTGAGTTTGGAGGGCTGGGGGAGGCTGGGTTATGGGGGTGCAGGGAGTGGCTGGGTTAGGGGTGCAGCAAGTGGTTGAGTTTGGGGGGCTGGGTGTGGCTGGGTTTGAGGGTGCAGGGAGGGGCTGGGTTTGGGGGGCTGGGTTTGGGGGTGCAGGGAGGGGCTGAGTTTGGGGGGCTAGGGTGGCTGGGTTTGGGGGTGCAAGAAGGGACTGGGTTTGGGGGCCTGGGAGTGGCTGAGTTTGGGGGTGCAGGAAGGGACTGGGTTTCGGGGGCTGGGGTGGCTGGGTTTGGGGGTGCAAGAAGGGACTGGGTTTGGGGTGCAGGAAGGGATTGGGTTTGGGGGTGCAGGGAGTGGCTGGGTTTGGGGGTGCAGGAAGGGACTGGGTTTGGGGGTGCAAGAAGGGGCTGGGTTTGGGGGGCTGGGGTGGCTGGGTTTGGGGGTGCAGGAAGGGGCTTGGTTTGGAGTGCAGGGAGTGGCTGGGTTTGGGGGTGCAGGAAGGGGCTGGGTTTGGGGGGCTGGGGTGGCTGGGTTTGGGGTGCAGGAAGGGGCTGGGTTTGGGGGGCTGCGTTTGGGGGTGCAGGAAGGGACTGGGTTTGGGGGTGCAGGGAGTGACTGGGTTTGGGGGTGCAGGGAGTGACTGGGTTTGGGGGGCTGGGGTGGCTGGGTTTGGGGGTGCAGGAAGGGGCTGGGTTTGGGGGGCTGGGTTTGGGTGTGCAGGAAGGGGCTGGGTTTGGGGGGCTGGGGTGGCTGGGTTTGGGGGTGCAGGAAGGGGCTGGGTTTGGGGGGCTGGGTTTGGGGGTGCAGGAAGGGGCTGGGTTTGGGGGGCTGGGGTGGCTGGGTTTGGGGGTGCAGGAAGGGGCTGGGTTTGGAGTGCAGGGAGTGGCTGGGTTTGGGGGTGCAGGAAGGGACTGAGTTTGGGGGGCTGGGTTTGGGGGTGCCTGACCCCCCCGTCTCTCCCCAGGAGGTGGCGCTGCCCCGGGTGCTGGTGGGGGTTTTCATCGAGCAGCCCACCCCCTTCCTGCCCCAGTTCCTGCAACGGCTGTGGGGCTGGGCCTATCCCTACGCCCGGCTCAGCCTCTTCCTTCACAACCATGTGAGTCCCCCCGCGACCCCCGGTGCTCCCCGTGACCCCCAGTGCCCCACCACCACCCCCGGTGCCCCCCCCCACAACCTCCATCTGCCCCCGTGACCCCTGGCCGCTGCCCACGATCCCCAGCCCCCACAGAGATCCCCATCACCAGCACTCGCCCCCCCGCCACCCCTGGTGTCCCCCGGCTCCCCCTGTGACCCCCAGCTGCCCCCCCACGACCCCCCCAGTTGACCCTGCGACCCCTGGTGCCCCCCACGACCCCAGCTGACCCTGTGACACCCCCCCGGCTGCCCCCGCAACACCTGGCTGCCCCCTACGATCCCCACCCCCCCCCGAGATCCCCATCACCCGCCCCCAGGGACCCCCAGATCCCTCCATCCCCAGCACTGACCCCAGATCCACTCAGAGACCCTCCAACCCCACCACTGTGCCCCCTGGCAACCCCTAGATTCTCTCCCCCCCCGAATACCCCCCAGCACTGACCCCCCCAGGGACCCCTAGAGTCCCCCCCACAGAGACCCCCGCCCCCCCCAATGGGGACCCCTGTCCCTCCCAGAGACCCTTCATTGCCTGGAGACCCCGCAGCCTGGCCCTCCCCCAGGGCCCCCCCGTCCCACGTAGGGGGGGTTCCCGGTGCCCCCCCCGACCCACGCCCCTCTCCCCCCCCCCAGGAGGTCTTCCACGAGCCCCACGTGCAGGAGGCCTGGGAGCGGCTGCGCGGGGCCTTCGCCGGCATCAAGCTGGTGGGGCCCGAGGAGGAGCTGAGCCAGGGCGAGGCCCGGGACATGGCCATGTGAGTGGGCGGGGGCGGGGCCACGGGAGTGGGTGGGGCTGGGGGCGGGGCCATGGGAATGGGGCGGGGCTACAGGAGAGGGATTAGGAGTGGGGTGGGGGCGGGGCCATGAGAATGGGGCGGGGCTACAGGAGAGGGATTAGGAGTGGGCTGGGGGCGGGGCCATGGGAATGGGGTGGGGCTACAGGAGAGGGATTAGGAGTGGGCTGGGGGCGGGGCCATGGGAATGGGGCGGGGCTACAGAAGAGAGATTAGGAGAGGGGTGGGGCGGGGCCATGGGAATGGGGCAGGGCTACAGGAGAGGGATTAGGAGTGGGGTGGGGGCGGGGCCATGAGAATGGGGCGGGGCTACAGGAGAGGGATTAGGAGTGGGCTGGGGGCGGGGCCATGGGAATGGGGTGGGGCTACAGGAGAGGGATTAGGAGTGGGCTGGGGGCGGGGCCATGGGAATGGGGCGGGGCTACAGAAGAGAGATTAGGAGAGGGGTGGGGCGGGGCCATGGGAATGGGGCAGGGCTACAGGAGAGGGATTAGGAGTGGGCGGGGCCATGGCAATGGGGCAGGGGCTACAGGAGAGGGATCAGGAGTGGGGTGGGACGGGGCCATGGGAATGGGGCGGGGCTACAGGAGAGGGATTAGGAGTGGGCTGGGGGCGGGGCCATGGGAATGGGGCGGGGCTACAGGAGAGGGATTAGGAGTGGGGTGGGGCAGGGCAATGGGAATGGGGCGGGGCTACAGGAGAGGGATTATGAGTGGGCTGGGGCAGGGCCATAGGAATGGGGCGGGGCTACAGGAGAGGGATTAGGAGTGGGCTGTGGGCGGGGCCATGGGAATGGGGCGGGGCTACAGGAGAGGGATTAGGAGTGGCCTGGGGGCGGAACCATGGGAATGGGGCGGGGCTACAGGAGACGGATTCGGAGTGGGCTGGGGTGGGGCCATGGGAATGGGGCGGGGCTACAGGAGAGGGATTGGGAGTGGGCGGGGCCATGGGAATGGGGTGGGGCTGGGGGCAGGGGTGGAGCCATGCGAGGGGAAGTGGGTGGGGCAATATGACTGTGGGCGTGGCCAGGAGAACAGGGCAGGGGCTACAAAAGAGGGATTAGGAGTGGGCGGAGCTGTGGGGCTGGGGGTGGGGCTATGGGGGGAGTGGGCGGGGCTGAACGGTGTGGGGCAGGACCAAGGGGTGTAGGGGGCACAGTGCAGTGCGGGGGGGCTGTTGGGGGTTGGAGATGGGCGCAGAGGAGGTGGGGCCGGGGGGTCCCGGTGTGGGGCTGGGGAGGGGAGGAAACGGGTTCATGGTGCTCATCTGACCCCCCCACCCCAACCCCCCCTGCCCCCGTGTGCCCCCCAGGGACGTCTGCCGGCAGGACCCCGACTGCGACTATTACTTCAGCCTAGACGCCGACGTCGCCCTCACCAACCCGGGCACCCTGCGCGCCCTGATCCGGGAGAACCGGTGAGACCCCCCCAGACCCCCCTGAACCCCACTGTCCCCCACCGTCCCCCCAACCCGGCACCCTGCACGCCCTGATCTGGAGAACCGGTGAGACACCCCCCCAGACCCCCACTGCCCCCCACTGCCCCCCAACCCGGCACCCTGCGCGCCCTGATCCGGGAGAACCGGTGAGACCCCCCCAGACCCCCCTGAACCCCACTGTCCCCCACCGTCCCCCCAACCCGGCACCCTGCGTGCCCTGATCCGGGAGAGCCAGTGAGACCCCCCCAGACCCCCCTGCACCCCACTGTCCCCCACCGTCCCCCCAACCCAGCACCCTGCGCGCCCTGATCCGGGAGAACCGGTGAGACCCCCCCAGACCCCCCTGAACCCCACTGTCCCCCACCGTCCCCCCAACCCGGCACCCTGCACGCCCTGATCTGGGAGAACCGGTGAGACACCCCCCCAGACCCCCACTGCCCCCCACTGCCCCCCAACCCGGCACCCTGCGCGCCCTGATCCGGGAGAACCGGTGAGACCCCCCCAGACCCCCCTGAACCCCACTGTCCCCCACCGTCCCCCCAACCCGGCACCCTGCGTGCCCTGATCCGGGAGAGCCAGTGAGACCCCCCCAGACCCCCCTGCACCCCACTGTCCCCCACCGTCCCCCCAACCCAGCACCCTGCGCGCCCTGATCCGGGAGAACCGGTGAGACCCCCCCAGACCCCCCTGAACCCCACTGTCCCCCACCGTCCCCCCAACCCGGCACCCTGCACGCCCTGATCTGGGAGAACCGGTGAGACACCCCCCCAGACCCCCACTGCCCCCCACTGCCCCCCAACCCGGCACCCTGCGCGCCCTGATCCGGGAGAACCGGTGAGACCCCCCCAGACCCCCCTGCACCCCACTGTCCCCCACCGTCCCCCCAACCCAGCACCCTGCGCGCCCTGATCCGGGAGAACCGGTGAGACCCCCCCAGACCCCCCTGCACCCCACTGTCCCCCACCGTCCCCCAACCCGGCACCCTGCGTGCCCTGATCCGGGAGAACCAGTGAGACCCCCCCCAGACCCCCCTGCACCCCACTGTCCCCCACCGTCCCCCCAACCCAAGCACCCTGCGCGCCCTGATCTGGGAGAACCGGTGAGACCCCCCCAGACCCCACTGCCCCCCACCGTCCCCCCAACCCGGCACCCTGCGCGCCCTGATCCGGGAGAACTGGTGAGACCCCCCCACCC
Source organism: Macrochelys suwanniensis (assembly GCA_033296515.1). Lineage (NCBI taxonomy): Eukaryota > Metazoa > Chordata > Testudines > Chelydridae > Macrochelys > Macrochelys suwanniensis. Next base: position 34,717 of record JAVFKX010000257.1, on the reverse strand, counting down.
CACACACCAAACCCCACCCCTGCCCAGGGCCCCGTTGATCGTGTCTCCGCCCCCTTGCTTAGCCCCGCCCCTCCTGTCTCCGCCCCCATTGCAGGAAGGTCGTGGCCCCCATGGTGTCGCGCCCGGGGAAGCTCTGGTCGAATTTCTGGGGGGCCCTGAGCCCCGAGGGGTACTACGCCCGGGCCGAGGACTACGTGGAGCTGGTGCAGGGCAAGCGGACGTGAGTCCCCCCCCACACACCCTGAGGGACCCGCCCCCCACCGGAGCTCCGCCCCCTTCCCAGGGGAGGGGCCTAGACCCAACCCGAGCTCCGCCTCCTTCCCAGGGGAGGGGTCTAGGCCCACCCCTCCAACCGGAGCTCCGCCCCCTTCCCAGGAGAGGGGCCTAGACCCACCTCTCCAACCAGAGCTCCGCCCCGTCCCCAAGCACCCCTCCCACCAGAGCTCCGCCCCCTTTGCAGGGGAGGGGCCTAGACTCACCCCTCCCACCGGAGCTCCGCCCCCTGCGCAGGGGAGGGGCCTAGACTCACCCCTCCCACCGGAGCTCCGCCCCCTGCGCAGGGGAGGGGCCTAGACCCACCCCTCCAACCGGAGCTCCGCCTCCTTCCCAGGGGAGGGGCCTAGACCCACCTCTCCCACCGGAGCTCCGCCCCCTGCGCAGGGGAGGGGCCTAGACCCACCTCTCCCACCGGAGCTCCGCCCCCTGCGCAGGGGAGGGGCCTAGACCCACCTCTCCCGCCGGAGCTCCGCCCCCTGTGCAGGGGAGGGGCCTAGACCCACCTCTCCCACCAGAGCTCCGCCCCCTGTGCAGGGGAGGGGCCTAGACCCACCTCTCCCACCGGAGCTCCGCCCCCTGTGCAGGGGAGGGGCCTAGACCCACCTCTCCCACCGGAGCTCCGCCTCGTGCGCAGGGGAGGGGCCTAGACCCACCTCTCCCACCAGAGCTCCGCCCCCTGTGCAGGGGAGGGGCCTAGACCCACCCCTCCAACCGGAGCTCCGCCCCTTTTGCCGGGGAGGTCCCCGCCCCTTCCCCCGCTGACCCCGTGTCCGTGTGTCCCACAGTGGGGTGTGGAACGTGCCCTACATCAGCCAGGCCTACCTGGTGCGGGGGGAGACGCTGCGCTCGGAGCTGTACGACCGGAGCGTCTTCACCCTGGAGGAGACTGACCCCGACATGGCCTTCTGCAAGAACGTCCGCGAGAGGGTACGGGGTCCCTGCCCCCCCTGAACCCCACTGCCCCCAAACCCTGCTGAGCCCCACTGCCCCCCTGCCCCACTGAACCCCACCGTCCCCACAACACCCTCCTTAACCCCACTGCCCCCCCAACCCCCCGAAATTCCCCACCTGCCCCGACACGGCCTTCTGCAAGAACATCCGCGAGAGGGTACGAGGGACTGCCCCCCTGCACCCCACTGCCCCCCAAACCTCCCTGAACCCTACTGCCCCCCAAACCCTGCTGAACCCCACTGCCCCCCCCAACCCCCAGGATTTCACACCCGCCCTGACACGGCATTCTGCAAGAACGTCTGCGAGAGGGTACGGGGGCCCCCCTGAATCCCACTGCCCCCCCGCCCCACTGAACCCCACCGTCCCCCCAACGCCCTCCTTAACCCCACTGCCCCCCCAACCTCCCGAAATTCCCCACCTGCCCCGACACGGCCTTCTGCAAGAACGTCCGTGAGAGGGTACAGGGGCCCCCGCCCCCCTGCACCCCACTGCCCCCCAACACCCCCCCAAACCCCAACACCCCCCCAAACGCTGCTGAACCCCACTGTCCCCCAAAACTCCCCACCCGCCCCGACAGGGCCTTCAGCAGGAGCGTCCGCCAGAGGCTGAGGAGACCTGCCCCCCCGAACCCCTCCCCATCCAGGGGCGTCCCCTCGGGGTGGGCAGATTCCCGGGGGTCCCTGACGGGCCCGTCTCCCGCAGGGGATTTTTCTGCACATCACGAACCTGGAGGAGTTCGGGCACCTGCTCTCCACGGCCCATTACAACACGTCCCGCCTGCACCCCGACCTCTGGCAGATCTCGGAGAACCCCCTGGTGAGTGACCCCGCCCCCCGGAGAGAGACCCCGCCCCCTGGAGAGAGACCCCGCCCCCTGCCCCGCTCCTCGCCTGCACCCCGACCACTGGCAGATCTCGGAGAACCCCCTGGTGAGTGACCCCGCCCCCCCAAGAGAGACCCCGCCCCCTGGAGAGAGACCCCACCCCCTGCCCCACGCCCTGCCTGCACCCCGACCTCTGGCAGATCTCGGAGAACCCCCTGGTGAGTGACCCCGCCCCCCGGAGAGAGACCCCGCCCCCTGGAGAGAGACCCCGCCCCCTGCCCCGCTCCCCGCCTGCACCCCGACCACTGGCAGATCTCGGAGAACCCCCTGGTGAGTGACCCCGCCCCCCGGAGAGAGACCCCGCCCCCTGGAGAGAGACCCCACCCCCTGCCCCACGCCCTGCCTGCACCCCGACCTCTGGCAGATCTCGGAGAACCCCCTGGTGAGTGACCCCGCCCCCCGGAGAGAGACCCCGCCCCCTGGAGAGAGACCCCGCCCCCTGCCCCGCTCCTCTGCACCCCGACCTCTGGCAGATCTCGGAGAACCCCCTGGTGAGTGACCCCGCCCCCCGGAGAGAGACCCCGCCCCCTGGAGAGAGACCCCGCCCCCTGCCCCGCTCCCCGCCTGCACCCCCGACCTCTGGCAGATCTCGGAGAACCCCCTGGTGAGTGACCCCGCCCCCCGGAGAGAGACCCTGCCCCCTGGAGAGAGACCCCGCCCCCTGGAGAGAGACCCCGCCCCCTGCCCCGCTCCCCGCCTGCACCCCGACCTCGGAGAACCCCCTGGAGAGAGACCCCGCCCCCTGGAGAGAGACCCCGCCCCCCTGATGAGTGACAGCTTGGCCCCACCCCCTTCCCCTCCCACAGCTTGTCCCGCCCAGGCCACACCCCTCTGCTGTGTGTCCTAGACCCCTACACTGCTGCAGGGGCTGGGCTGGCCCATGCGGTACGGGGGCTTGGGGGTCTGTCCCTAGGGCTGGGTCTGAGGGCTGATGGGGCAGGGAGCCCTGGGGTCCAGGTGTGAGGGGAAAACTCACCCCTCGGGATAGGGGAGGGAGGTGGGGGGGCGGGGGGCTGGCTGGTGGGGGGAAGATGTGGGGCTGCCTGGGAGAGGGGAGACGGGGGGAAGGGTGCTGGGTGGGGGAGGGTAATGGGGGGCAGGGGGCTGGCTGGTGGGGGGGGAGATGGGGGGCAGGGGGCTGGCTGGTGGGGGGGAGATGGGGGGCAGGGGGTGTCTCTCACACGCAGTCTTTGGGCCCCCCAGGACTGGCAGGAGAAATACATCCATGAGAACTACTCCCGAGTGCTCGACGGGGAGCTGGTGGAGCAGGTAACCCCCCCCCCGACCCCTCTCCCCTGCCCCCCACTTCCCCCAGCCCCCCCATCTCCCCCCAGCCCCCCATCTCCCCCCCCACCCACCAGCATTGCTCAGGGAGCATCCGCCCCCCGCTGGGAAACACGGGGGGCTGGGCACAGAGCCAGGCCGCCCCCCCCAACCTGCCCCACAAACTCCCCCCAAATCCCCCCCCAGGCGTCTCCCCCCACCTGTCCCTTCACATACCCCCCCCCCCCCCCCCCGGGTTGCTGCCCCTGCCTCCGCCCCTCCCCCCACAGCTTCCTGTACCGGCCAGGCATCCACCCCCCCCCCCCGCCTGCCCCACGGCGTCCCCCCCAGCCCCCCCTGACTGTAACCCCTCCCCCCGCAGCCCTGCCCCGATGTCTACTGGTTCCCCATCTTCTCCGAGGCCGCCTGCGACGAGCTGGTGGGGGAAGTGGAGCATTATGGGATATGGTCCGGAGGCCAACACGAGGTGAGTGGGGTGCGACCCCCCCCCCCCGAACTGAGCCCCCCCCAAATCCTGGGCCCCCAGCACCCCCTGCTGCCCCCCGACTCCGCAGCCCAGCGCCCCCTGCTGCCCCCCAACTCCCACAGCCCAGCGCCCCCTGCTGCCCCCCAACTCCCACAGCCCAGCGCCCCCTGCTGCCCCCCAACTCCCACAGCCCAGCGCCCCCTGCTGCCCCCCAACTCCCGTCACCCAGTGCCCCCTGCTGCCCCCCAACTCCCTACAGCCCAGCGCCCCCTGCTGCCCCCCAAACTCCCATCACCCAGCGCCCCCTGCTGCCCCCCGACTCCGCAGCCCAGCGCCCCCTGCTGCCCGCCAACTCCCATCACCCAGCGCCCCCTGCTGCCCCCCAACTCCCTACAGCCCAGCGCCCCCTGCTGCCTCCCAACTCCTGTCACCCAGTGCCACATGCTGCTCCCCAACTCCCTACAGCCCAGCGCCCCCTGCTGCCCCCCAACTCCCTACAGCCCAGCGCCCCCTGCTGCCCCCCAACTCCTGTCACCCAGTGCCACATGCTGCCCCCCAACTCCCTACAGCCCAGCGCCCCCTGCTGCCCCCCATCACCCAGGGGCCCCTGCTCCCCCTCTCCGCGCTGCCCCCCGCTGACCGGGCCGGTCGCCCCCAGGACGCGCGGCTGGCCGGGGGCTACGAGAACGTCCCGACCGACGACGTCCACATGAACCAGATCGGGCTGGAGGCCGAGTGGCTGCGGTTCCTGCGGGAATTCATCGCGCCCGTCGCCGAGACGCTCTACCCCGGCTACTACACCCAGGTACCGCGGGGCGGGGGGCCCGGGCCCGCCCTCCGACCCCTGGGCTCCGCCCACCGACCCTCGGCTCCGCCCTCCGACCCCTGGGCTCCGCCCACCACCCCCGGCTCTGCCCACCACCCCCCGTCTCCACCCACCCACCCTCGGCTCCGCCCTCCGACCCCTGGGCTCCGCCCTCCGACCCGTGGCTCCGCCCTCCGACCCCTGGGCTCCGCCCACCGACCCGCGGCTCCGCCCTCCGACCCCTGGGCTCCGCCCTCCGACCCCTGGGCTCCGCCCACCACCCCCCGTCTCCACCCACCCACCCTCGGCTCCGCCCTCTGACCCCTGGGCTCCGCCCACCGACCCTCGGCTCCGCCCACTGACCCCCTCGGCTCCGCCCACCACCCCGGCTCCACCCACTGACCCTCGGCTCCACCCAGCAACCCCTGGGCTCCGCTCACCACCCCTGGCTCCGCCCACCGACCCTCAGCTCCGCCCACCCACCCCTGGGCTCCACCCACCCCCAGCTCCGCCCGCCGACCCTCGGCTCCGCCCACCCACCCCGGCTCCACCCACTGACCCCTGGGCTCCGCCCACCCACCCTCAGCTCCGCCCACCACCCCGGCTCCACCCACTGACCCCCTGGGCTCCGCCCACCCACCCCTCGGCTCCGCCCACCAACCCTTGGCTCCGCCCGCCGACGCCCTCGGCTCCACCTACCCACTCCTCGGCTCCACCCACCCACCCCTGGGCTCCACCCACCGACCCTCGGCTCCACCCACCGACCCCTGGGCTCCGCTCACCACCCTCAGCTCCGCCCACCACCCCGGCTCCACCCACTGACCCCTGGGCTCCGCCCACCCACCCCTCGGCTCCGCCCACCGACGCCCTCGGCTCCACCCACCCGCTCCTCGGCTCCACCCACCCACCCCTGGGCTCCACCCACCGACCCTCGGCTCCACCCACCGACCCCTGGGCTCCGCTCACCACCCTCAGCTCCGCCCACCACCCTCAGCTCCGCCCACCACCCCGGCTCCACCCACTGACCCCTGGGCTCCGCCCGCCGACGCCCTCGGCTCCACCCACCCACCCCTGGGCTCCACCCACCGACCCTCGGCTCCACCCACCGACCCCTGGGCTCAGCTCACCACCCTCAGCTCCGCCCACCACCCCGGCTCCACCCACCGACCCCTGGGCTCCGCCCACCCACCCCTCGGCTCCGCCCACCGACGCCCTCGGCTCCGCCCACCCGCTCCTCGGCTCCACCCACCCACCCCTGGGCTCCACCCACCGACCCTCGGCTCCACCCACCGACCCCTGGGCTCCGCTCACCACCCTCAGCTCCGCCCACCACCCTCAGCTCCGCCCACCACCCCGGCTCCACCCACCGACCCCTGGGCTCCGCCCACCCACCCCTCGGCTCCGCCCACCGACGCCCTCGGCTCCACCCACCCACCCCTGGGCTCCACCCACCGACCCCTGGGCTCCGCTCACCACCCTCAGCTCCGCCCACCACCCCGGCTCCACCCACTGACCCCTGGGCTCCGCCCACCCACCCCTCGGCTCCGCCCACCGACGCCCTCGGCTCCACCCACCCGCTCCTCGGCTCCACCCACCCACCCCTGGGCTCCACCCACCGACCCTCGGCTCCACCCACCCGCTCCTCGGCTCCGCCCACCCGCTCCTCGGCTCCGCCCACCACCCCGGCTCCACCCACCGACCCCTGGGCTCCGCTCACCACCCTCAGCTCCGCCCACCGACGCCCTCGGCTCCACCCACCCGCTCCTCGGCTCCGCCCACCAATCCCCCCTCCCCCCCCCCCCACGCTGACTGCCCCTCCCCCCAGGCCCGGGCCCTGCTGAATTTCGTGGTTCGGTACCGACCCGAGCAGCAGCCGGCGCTGAGACCCCACCACGACTCGTCCACCTTCACCATCAACATCGCCCTCAACAGCAAGGGCACCGACTACGAGGTGAGACCCCCCCACCACCACCCGGGGAGAGCAGGGGCTGCGGGTCAGGAGTGAGGGGCACCGGGGGGCTGCAGGTCGGGAGTGAGGAGCGCCGGGGGGCTGCGGGGTTTGGGTATAAGGGGGCTGTGGGTCAGGACCCGGAGACACCAGGGGGCTGTGGGTCGGTATCAGGGGGCGTCGGCACCAGGGTGCTCCGGGTTGGGAGTGAGGGGCACTGAGGGGCTGCAGGTTGGGACTGGGGGGCGCCGTGGGTCAGGACCGGGGGGCTGCGGGTTGGGACAGGGGGGCACCAGGGGGCTGCGTGTCAGGAGTGAGGGACACCAGGGGCCTCGGATTTAGGGGCTGAACGTTGGAACCGGGGGGCTGCGGGTCGGGAGTGAGGAGCACCAGGGGGCTGAGTATCATGGAGCTGCGGGTCGGGACCGGGGGGCTGCATGTCGGGAGTGAGGGGCACCATGGGGCTGGGTATCAGGGGGCTGTGGGTCGGGAGTGAGGCACGCGGGGGGGGGGCCGCAGGTCAGGCCCAGGGGGGTGGGGACTGGGAGGGGTCCAGGGGGCTGCGGATCAAGACAAGGGGGCACCGGTGGGGCCATGGATCAGGCCGGGGGGCACCGGGGGGGCCACAGATCAGGGCCGGGGGGCCGCGGATCAGGCCGGGGGGGCTGCGGATCAGGCTGGGGGGGCCGCGGATCAGGGCCGGGGAGCTGTGGATCAGCGCCGGGGGCTGGGGGGCCACGGATCAGGGCCAGGGGGTCACAGATCAGGCCGGAGGGGCTGGGGGGCCGCGGATCAGGCCGGGGTGGCTGGGGGGCTGCAGATCAGGCCGGGGGGGAACCTGGGGGGCTGCAGATCAGGGCTGGGGGGCACTGGGGAGCCGTGGATCAGGCTGGGGGGGGGGGGCTGGGTAGTCACGGATCAGGCCCGGGGGGCCGAGGATCAGGCCGGGGGGGGCCGCGGATCAGGGCCGGGGAGCCGTGGATCAGCGCCAGGGGGCTGGGGGGCCGTGGATCAGGGCCAGGGGGTCACAGATCAGGGCAGAGGGGCTGGGGGGGCTGCAGATCAGGCTGGAGGGCCATGGATCAGGCCTGGGGGCTGCAGATCAGGCCAAGGGGCACTGGGGGGCCACGGATCAGGCCAGGGGGGCACTGGGGGGCCGTGGATCAGGCCGGGGTGCACTGGGGGGCCGTGGATCAGGCCGGGGGGAACCTGGGGGGCTACAGATCAGGGCCATGGGGCACTGGGGAGCCGTGGATCAGGCCGGGGGGGCTGGGTGGTCACGGATCAGGCCCGGGGGGCACTGGGGGGGCCGCGGATCAGGCCAGGGGGCACCTGGGGGGGGCTGCAGATCAGGGCCGGGGGCACCAGGGGGCGGCGGATCAGGCCGGGGGGCACCGGGGGGGCTGCAGATCAGGGCTGGGGGGCACCGGGGGGCTGTGGATCAGGCCGGGGGGCACTGGGGGGCTGCGGATCAGGCCAGGGGGGCTGGGGGGCTGCGGACCAGGCCGGGGGGCACTGGGGGGGCCACGGATAAGGCCGGGGGGGCTGGGGGGCTACAGATCAGGGCTGGGGGCACTGGGGAGCCGTGGATGAGGCTGGGGGGGGGGGGGCTGGGTGGTCACGGATCAGGCCGGGGGGGCTGGGGGGGGGCCGCAGAGCAGGCCGGGGGGCACTGGGGGGCACCGGGGGTCACGGATCAGGCCGGGGGGCAACCGGGGGGGTCGCGGATCAGGCTGGGGGGGCACCGGGGGGGTCGCGGATCAGGCCGGGGGGGCACCGGGGGGCTGCGGATCAGGCCGGGGGGGGCTGGGGGGCTGCAGATCAGGGCTGGGGGCACCGGGGGGCTGCGGATCAGGGCCTGGGGGCGCCCCTCACGCCCGTCTCCCCCCAGGGCGGCGGCTGCCGGTTCCTGCGCTACTCCTGCTCCATCACCGCCCCCCGGAAGGGCTGGAGCCTGATGCACCCCGGCCGCCTGACCCCACTTCCACGAGGGGCTCCCCACCACCCGCGGCACCCGCTACATCATGGTGTCCTTCGTCGACCCCTAGCCCCGGCCGGCGCCCCCCCACCCCCCACCCCACTCAGGGAGTTCACCCGGCCCCCCTCCCCCGCTGAGCGCAGGGGTCACGCCCCCTCCCCCCGGCCCTGGGGGGCTGCCCGTGGGCCCGGCCTCTGCCCCCTCCATTCCCTCGGACCAGCGAGCAGTAGGGGGAAACTCCCCCCCTCCCCCCACGTGGGGCAGGGGCTGCGCCCTGGGGGCTGGCGGGGGGGGGGGCAGGAGCCTGTGGGGCTGGAGGATCCGGGGGGCCGGTGGTGCTGGGGGGGGGGAAACGTGGCTGCTGTGTATAAAGGGTGTTAAATTATTGGGGTTTCCTCCCCCCATAAATGTGTATTTTTAACCAGGGCCTTGGACGTGTCTCTGCGCCATGGGGACTGCAGCGTGGGGGGCCCGGACTCCTGGGTTCTCTCCCCAGCTCTGGAGGGGAGTGGGGGCTGGTGGGTTAGAGCAGGGGGGGCTGGGAGCCAGGACTCCTGGGTTCTCTCCCCGGCTCTGGCAGGGGAGTGGGGGCTGGTGGGTTAGAGCAGGGGGGGCTGGGAGCCAGGACTCCTGGGTTCTCTCCCCAGCTCTGGATGAGTGGGGGGGGGGCCTGTACCCCCCAGGGTAAAACCCCAGCTCTCAGCCTGTGCAGCCAGTTGTGGAGAGTGCTTTGGGGGGAGGGGCACCCAGTGCCCCCCAGGCCGGAAACCACCCCCCCCCCGACACCCCCTGCCCCCCATGTCAGTCACGGCGACGCATTCTTTTCTCTTTCTCTTTATACAAACCAGCCCTGGCACGACCCTCCCTCCCCCCCCAGCCCTAATAAATTAATACAGTGGGGGGGGGGCACCATCCAGACCAAAAAACAGCTGCTGAACCCACCAGCCCCCCGCCCCCAATCCCTGCTGGGAGGTGCTGGGGGGGGGGGGGCAGGAGATGGACGGGGGGTCACAGCTCCAGGGATGTGCATCGGTGGGGGGGCAGGTTAGGGGGCGGCAGCATGTCCATCTGGCCCCAAGGGCGGGGGGGGGGGGCTCAGCTGAGGTAGCTTGTCCCGGAGCAGTGCCCCCCTCCAACAGCGTGACCTGGGCACGGGGGCTGCCCCCTCTGGGAGGCAGGGGGCAGCTGGCTGCGGGTGGGGGGGGCCCTCGCCTGGGGGCCCCTTTCCCGGCGTGGGTCCCGTGCCCGGCGCGGGCGGATCCGGGCGTGCCCCGTGCCCGGCCGAGGGGGATCCGGGCGAGTCCCGTGCCCGGCCGAGGGGGATCCAGGCACCCGGCCGAGGGGGATCCGGGCAAGTCCCGTGTCCAGCGTGGGCGGATCAGGGTGAGTCCCGTGCCCGGCCGAGGGGGATCCGGGCATGTCCCGTGCCCGGCTGAGGGGGATCCGGGCACGGGCGGGCGATCCGGGAGGGTCCCGTGCCCAGCTGAGGGGGATCCGGGCATGTCCCGTGCCCGGCCGAGGGGGATCCAGGCACCCAGCCAAGGGGGATCCGGGCGTGTCCCGTGCCCGGCCGAGGGGGATCCAGGCACCCGGCCAAGGGGGATCCAGGCGTGTCCCGTGCCCGGCCGAGGGGGATCCAGGCACCCGGCAGAGGGGGATCCGGAAGTGTCCCGTGCCCGGCCGAGGGGGATCCGGGCGTGTCCCGTGCCCGGCCGAGGGGGATCCAGGCACCCGGCCAAGGGGGATCCGGGCGTGCCCCGTGTGATGGAGTAGAGAGTGAGGTGGATTCAACCTGGGAGGTTTGTGGGGGAGGTTCCCTGGGACCTGCGGCATTGCATTAGGAAAGGGAGACTTTACCTGGGGCTGTAACATGAGCCAGGACGGGGGTTGGGAGGTGACACCTTTGGCTGGGAGAAGGGACAAAAGGCGAGAGGAGGAGCCCCGGGGGGAGGGAAAGAGCCTCCTGGAGTTTTTGTCTGTGTGTTTTCAGTTTGGGGCTGGCCGGAGAAGAGGGGAGAGAGGCAGACAGGGTCTGGCCTCCCTGCCCCGTTTGGAGCTGTGGGGTGAAATGCAGGGAGCCCCCAGGCTGGGGTCTAAGCTCCCTGCCCCCCGGAAGGACCCAACTGAGGGGTCCTGGATGTACTGACAAGCTCTGGTTGGACTGTGTTCCTGGCATCTCTAATAAACCTTCTGTTCTACTGGCTGGCTGAGACTCCCAGTGAATCCGGGGAAGAGGGGTGCAGGGCCGGACTCCCCCACACTCCGTGACAACTGGTGGCAGCGGTGGGATGTTCTGCACCCCGTGGAAGGCGCTTCCTGCAGTAAGTAACTGGGGAGCAGTAGAACGAAGGGGGGCTAATGAGGACCAGGCGTGCTGAAGGCTCACAGAGGAGCGGTTTCGGGGAGCGGAGGAGCTACGCTTAACCCCTGGGAGTGTGTGACCAGCGAGAAGGACTGTGCAATGATGGGGTCCCCCTGGGGGCTGCAGTGAGCAGTCCCAGGGGCGGAGGAGCCTGCGGCTTGGCCCTGGGAGAGAGAAGGATTTTTGCAGTGACAGGGTTCCCCTGGGGGTGCCGTGAGTGGACCCAGGGGCAGAGGAGCTGCAGCTCGACCCTGGCAAAGAGGCGGTGACCTGGAGAAGGGCTGGCACACTTGGGGTTCTTCCTGGAAACCGTGGGGAGCTAAGAGCACACAGGCCTGCGAATCCACAGCAACTTGGGAGCAGTGAAGTGATGGCATATCGCTTTCTCCTTAAAAGAAGCATTGTAACCCTGTGCAAAAAGAGAGGGATACGCATTGGGAAGCTCACTAAAGCCCAGCTAATTGTGCAGCTGGAGGAGGATGACCATTCTAAGGAGCAGAGTCCTGACCCCGATGGGGCTACAGCAGGATCTGGGAGCAGCTGGAGCGGTAGCCTGGCATCCCCAAGAGTCTGGTCCCCAACCAGATGGGGGTCTTCACGATCGGGTTCCCCAGCAGGGGATCGGAGACGAATGGGACTGGAGCTGAGTCCGAGAGAGCAAGAGGACTGCGAGAGACAGCGAGAGCCCGAGAAAGGGCTACAGGAGAAGCAGCAGCATAAACTGGTGGTGGTGGAACGGAGAGGCATAGGGGACTGGCCAGGGGTAAGTGGGGATAGATCCCGGGGTGCCAGCTCCGCAGGGAACCTCGATCCTGAATTGCTGCCCCTGGTTAAGGAGGGTGGGGATGTAGAGGCCCACCTCAGTGCCTTTGAGCAGGCTGGTGATTGGAACCAGGGAGACCCTGCGGAAAAGCCCCGGGATCTAACCCCCTTGCTGGGTCCCAAGGCCATAAACTCCGCCAGCCAGATGGGTGGGATGGTGGACGGATTTCCACTCCTGGCCCTGGACTCAAGCCCTATGCACCCCCAGTGGGAGCGGAAGGTGATGGTCAATGGAGAGACATTCTTGGGGTGGCGAGATCCCGGGACAGAGAGAACTGTGGTCAGGCCCCAGGTGGTGCACCCCCACCAGATGCTGAGGGGCTGTGTGACCTGGCTGAGGGTCCCAGGGACGGACCCATTCGCCCTGCCTATGGCCCAGATCCCTGTGCAGACCCAGGAGGGGTTGGGCTGGCTGGTTGTTGGGGTTCTCCAGGATATCAGCGGTGAGGTGCTGTTGGGGGGTGACTGTGTATCTTTGGGACAGGATCCAGGCCCTGGCCCTGTAACGGCCGAGGATTTGAATTTGAACTCAGGAAACCAATTGGCTAAGAGGGAAATGGTCAGTGAAAATGCAAATGACCTGGCTGGCAGGGGGGAGGAGCTGCCAGGCTCCGGTTACCTGCCTGCCTGTAACCAGACCCCTAGGGTGGGGTGGGACAGAGAGATGCTCCCCGCCCCCCTACACAATGGAGAGGTGGCTCAGGCAGTCTCTGATGCAGAGAGCGAAGCAGCGAGCTCGCTGCCTGGCCCCACAGGGACAGCCAGGGCAGCGCTGAGCATGGGGGGAGCAGAAACCCCAGCTGAGTGGGGGGACACACAGGCAGGGCAGGACAGCTGCCAACCAGGCTTGCCTGGTCCAGAGGTGCTGCCGGGAAGTGATTCCACGGCAGGGAGGGAGCCACCAGGGGCAGGGCTCAGTGGGGCGGTGACCCCAGGCCTGGCCAGTGAGCTGCAGAGGGATCCCGCCTTGGAGAAGCTAAGGGAACTTGCTGGCCACAGCGCTGCAAACCCCCTTGGGGAAGACTGCAGAGACAGATCCCTGTGGGAGAAGGGATTCCTGTGCCGGGAATGGGCTTCCCAAGGGGAAGTAGAACTGTGGGGAATCAGGAGGCAGCCGGTGAGGCCCCAGAAGTATCATCACCAGCTATTACACCTGGCCCAGGGTAAGGAAGAAGATCCCTGGAGGTCCCTGCCCATCAGAGAGGAACCTTTCCAGAAGGTGGCTATGAATAGGGTGGGCCCCCTCAGCAGGGCAACCCGGTGGGGGAAGAAGTACATTCTGGTGGTGGTAGATTTCGCCACCCGCTACCCCGAGGCGGTGCCCTTATCCTCCATTGAAGCAGACACCGTGGCGGATGCGCTGCTGACCATTTTCAGCCGAGTGGGGTTCCCCAAGGAAGTCCTGACAGACCAAGGGTCCAACTTCATGTCGGCCCTGCTCCGGTGCTTGTGGGAGAAATGTGGGGTCCGGCACAGCTGGGCCTCAGCATATCATCCCCAGTCCAATGGGCTGGTGGAGAGGTTCAATGGGACGCTAAAGATGATGCTGAAAACCTTTATGAACCAGCACCCGCAGGACTGGGACAAGTACCTACCGCACCTGCTGTTCGCATACAGGGAAGTGCCCCAGGAGTCTACTGGATTCTCGCCCTTCGAACTGTTATATGGCAGGAGGGTAAGGGGGCCCCTGGACCTGATGAGAGACGAATGGGAGGGGGAGGCCGCCCCCGAGGGAGAGTCAGTGGTGGAGTATGTCCTGACCTTCCGAGAGAGACTTACTGAGCTCATGGGCCTGGCCAAGGGAAATCTGGCCAGAGCCCAGAGGAAGCAAAAGGTCTGGTATGACCGCACGGCGCGGGCCCGCGCCTACGCCACCGGGGATCAGGTGATGGTTCTCATCCCCGTGAGGAAAAACAAGCTGCAGGCCGCTTGGGAAGGCCCTTTCAAGGTTGTCAAGCAGCTAAATGAGGTAAATTATGTGGTGGAGCTGTCTAACCGGGCACACCACTGCCGGGTGTACCATGTCAATATGATGAAGCCATATTATGACAGGGGGAATGTGGTGCTGGCCGTGTGTGGACATTGGGAGGAGCAGGGAAGTGACCCTCTAGTAGATCTATTCCCTGAGACAGGAGCTGGTTCCTCCCAAGAAACGATCCCTCTCTCCGATCAGCTAACCCCTGCCCAGCAAGCTGAGATCAGAGGGGTGCTGCATCTGTACCGACAGCTGTTTTCCAACCAGCCTGGTCGCACTAATCTGACTGTCCACCGGGTGCAGACAGGATCGCACCAACCTATAAGATGCTCCCCCTTCCGAGTCACAGGGAAGACAGCTCGGGACCTGGAAAGAGAGGTCAAGGACATGCTGGCTTTGGGGGTGATCCAGCCGTCGTCCAGCCCTTGGGCCTCGCCGGTGGTGCTGGTCCCCAAAAAGGATGGGTCGATCCGGTTCTGTGTGGACTATCGGAAGCTCAATGCCATCACTGTATCCGATGCCTACCCCATGCCCCGGCCGGATGAGCTCCTAGACAAGCTGGGAGGGGCTCGGTACCTCACCACCATGGATCTTACAAAGGGCTACTGGCAAGTGCCACTGGATGCAGATGCCCGGCTGAAATCTGCCTTCATTACTCCTCTGGGGCTCTACGAGTTCCTGACCCTGCCTTTCGGTCTCAAGGGAGCGCCAGCCACCTTCCAGCGCCTGGTGGATCAGCTACTGAAGGGGATGGAGAGCTTCGCTGTGGCGTATATCGATGATATCTGTGTCTTTAGCCAGACCTGGGAGGACCATGTGTCCCAGGTTAAACAAGTGCTGGACCGACTCCGGGAGGCTGGGCTGACCATAAAAGTGGAGAAGTGCAAGGTGGGGATGGCTGAAGTGTCCTACCTGGGACACTGGGTGGGGAGCGGCCGCCTAAAGCCAGAACCAGCCAAGGTGGAGGTGATCCGGGACTGGCCCGCTCCCCAAACCAAAAAGCAGGTCCAGGCCTTTATTGGGATGGCGGGGTACTATCGAAGATTTGTGCCCCACTTTAGCGCCATAGCCAACCCCATCACTGAGCTATGTAAGAAGGGGAAGCCAGACAAGGTGGTCTGGACCGAGGAGTGCCAGAGGGCTCTCTGTGCACTGAAGGAGGCTTTGATCAGGGACCCGGTTCTGGCAAACCCAGACTTTGACAAGCCCTTTCTGGTGTTCACCGACGCCTCAGACAGGGGACTGGGGGCGGTGTTAATGCAGGAGGATGAAACGGGGCAGAGACACCCCATCGTGTATTTAAGCAAGAAGTTGCTACCCCGGGAGCAGAATTATGCGGCCATCGAGAAGGAATGCCTGGCCATGGTGTGGGCCCTCAAGAAACTAGAGCCGTATCTATTCGGGCGACACTTCACCGTGTACACCGACCACTCGCCCCTGACCTGGCTACACCAGCTGAAAGGGGCCAACGCCAAGCTCCTGAGGTGGAGCCTGCTCCTGCAGGATTACGACATGGACGTGGTCCATGTGAAGGGAAGTGCCAACCTGATAGCGGATGCGTTGTCCCGGAGAGGGGGCCCTGAACTTCCCCAGGCCACTGGTCAGAGTGACCCCGCTCAGTTCAGTCTCGAAGGGGGGAGAGATGTGATGGAGTAGAGAGTGAGGTGGATTCAACCTGGGAGGTTTGTGGGGGAGGTTCCCTGGGACCTGCGGCATTGCATTAGGAAAGGGAGACTTTACCTGGGGCTGTAACATGAGCCAGGACGTGGGTTGGGAGGTGACACCTTTGGCTGGGAGAACGGACAAAAGGCGAGAGGAGGAGCCCCGGGGGGAGGGGAAGAGCCTCCTGGAGTTTTTGTCTGTGTGTTTTCAGTTTGGGGCTGGCCGGAGAAGAGGGGAGAGAGGCAGACAGGGTCTGGCCTCCCTGCCCCGTTTGGAGCTGTGGGGTGAAATGCAGGGAGCCCCCAGGCTGGGGTCTAAGCTCCCTGCCCCCCGGAAGGACCCAACTGAGGGGTCCTGGATGTACTGACAAGCTCTGGTTGGACTGTGTTCCTGGCATCTCTAATAAACCTTCTGTTCTACTGGCTGGCTGAGACTCCCAGTGAATCCGGGGAAGAGGGGTGCAGGGCCGGACTCCCCCACACTCCGTGACACCCCGTGCCCAGCCAAGGGGGATCCGGGCGTGTCCCGTGGCCAGCTGAGGGGGATCCGGGTGTGTCCTGTGCCCGGCCGAGCGGGATCCGGGTGTGTCCCGTGCCGGGATAAGGGGGATCCGGGCAAGTCCCGTGCCCGGCTGAGGGGGATCCGGGCACGGGCGGGCGATCCGGGAGGGTCCCGTGCCCGGCTGAGGGGGATCCAGGCAGCCGGCCGAGGGGGATCCGGGCGTGTCCCGTGCCCGGCCGAGGGGGATCAGGGCATGTCCCGTGCCCGGCCGAGGGGGATCCAGGCACCCGGCCGAGGGGGATCCGGGCATGTCCCGTGCCCGGCCGAGGGGGATCCGGGCGAGTCCCGTGCCCGGCGTCGTGCCCGGCTCAGGCAGACCCGGTCTTGCCGGCGCGGAGCCGGCTGGCCTGCAGCTGCCGGGCGGCCTGGAGCAGCCGGTGTCTCTCCCGCAGGTTGCGCCGCCGGACATGCTCGCTCGTGATCTCGCGCACGTGGCTGGCCGGGAACCAGCCCTTGCGCCCGTCGGCCAGTCGCAGGCCTTGGCACCAGCCTGCCGGGGGGAGGGGATGGGGTGAGCGCGGCCGGCGCGGCGTCAGTGAGCCTCCCCTCGCCCGCCCGCCCTGGGGGGAAGGACCCACGCCAGCGCCCGGAGGAGGGGAAGGGGTGAGTGCGGCTGGCGCGGCGCAGCGTCAGCGAGCCTCCCCTCGCCCGCCCGCCCTGGGGAGAAGGACCCACGCCAGCACCCGGGGGAGGGGAAGGGGTGAGTGCGGCCGGCGCAGCGTCAGCGAGCCTCCCCTCGCCCGCCCGCCCTTGGGGGAAGGACCCACGCCAGCACCCGGGGGAAGGGATGGGGTGAGCGCGGCCGGCACGGCGCAGCGTCAGCGAGCCTCCCCTCGCCCGCCCGCCCTGGGGAGAAGGATCCACGCCAGCACCCGGGGGAGGGGAAGGGGTGAGTGCGGCTGGCGCGGCGCAGCGTCAGCGAGCCTCCCCTCGCCCGCCCACCCTGGGGAGAAGGACCCACGCCAGCGCCCGGGGGAGGGGATGGGGTGAGCGCGGGAGGCGCGGCGCAGCGTCAGCGAGCCTCCCCTCGCCCGCCCGGCCGCCCACCCTGGGGAGAAGGACCCACGCCAGCACCCGGGGGAAGGGATGGGGTGAGCGCGGCCGGCACGGCGCAGCGTCAGCGAGCCTCCCCTCGCCCGCCCTGGGGGGAAGGACCCACGCCAGCGCCCGGGGGAGGGGCCGTGGCTGCACGGGGCGGGGGCAGCAGTGGGGCAAGAGGCCCCAGGGATTTGGGGCATGGGAGGAGGGGGGCCACGGGGGACCCCAATGGGTGGGGGGACGGGAGGGCAAAGCATGGAGCTGGGGGAGCCAGCAGGAGCCTGGGTTTGATCCAGATTCATCCACCAGGGGGCAGCACCGGGGCTCCCCGCCTGGGCTCTGCGGGGGCTGCACCCCCCCCCCCCCAGTGCTCACCTTCACTCGTCTTCCGCAGCACGTTGACAACATCGGCCGGCTCCAGCCCCAGCTCATCGGCCTGCCTGGCCCCATAGGGCTCCACGCACTGCACCTGGGGGCAGTCTGGGGGGAGAGGGGGCAGGTGAGACCCCGCCCCACCCCCCCACAGCCAGGAGAGAACCCAGGTGTCCTGGCTCCCAGGCCCCCTGCTCTAACCGACCAGCCCCCACTCCCCTCCCAGAGCCGGGGAGAGAACCCAGGAGTCCTGGCTCCCAGCCCCCACTCCCCTCCCACAGCCAGGAGAGAACCCAGGAGTCCAGGTTCCCAGCCCCCCTGCTCTAACCACCAACCCCCACTCCCCCCACACAGCCAGGAGAGAACCCAGGTGTCCTGGCTCCCAGGCCCCCTGCTCTAACCCACCAGCCCCCATGCCCCTCCCAGAGCCAGGGAGAGAACCCAGGTGTCCTGGCTCCCAGCCCCCCCTGCTCTAACCCACCAGCCCCGACTCCCCTCCCCGAGCCGGGGAGAGAACCCAGGCGTCCTGGTCCCCAGCCCCCCCTGCTCTGACCCACCAGCCCCCCACTCCCCTCCCAGAGCCGGGATAGGACCCAGGCGTCCGGGCGGCGAGGACGCACCCCAGTCCTCGTAGATGGTCTCCGGGGGCTGGCTGGGGGGGGCGCCGTGCTGGGGGAAGGCCTCCATCCATCGGTGCATGTCCGACCTGGGGGGGGACGGGACGGGACGGGGGGGGGGGGGAGGAAACTGTGAAAGGGGGGAGCTCCATCGCCCCCCCCCCATCCTCGGTGTGTGTGGGGGTCCTGTCCTCCCTACCCACCTCCCCTCCCCCAGCCAGCTACAGGGCCCCCTCAGGGATGGGGGACCCCGGCCCCCTGGGAATGTCCCTATGGCCTTCCCGGGGTGGGGGCTTGTTCCCCTCCCCGCCCCCCCCCCCCTTGGCCTCCTGCCCCGATCCCTGTTCCCCCGGGTCCCTTCGCCTCCCCCGGGTCCCTCCTTCCACGTGGGCCCCCCACGCCCCCCAGCCCCCCCCCCCCGGCCCCCCACTCACTGGCTGGGGGCCCGGCAGAGGCGCTCGCAGGCCTGGCCCCGGTGGTTCTCCAGCAGGGTGAGGTAAAAGGCCTGGCCCAGGCCGGGGGCCGGGGGGGGGGTCCCCGACCCCCTGCACCGAGACCAGCGACCGGTGCCCGTAGTCCAGCACCACGAAGCGCCCCGCGCTGGGGGGGAGACATGGGGGGGTCAGTGCGTGGCAGGGCCCCCCCCCCCCGGATCCCCCCAGAGCCCCTCGTTCCGGACCCCCCCAGATCCCCCCACAGCTTCAACACTCCCCTGGATCCCCCCACACCCCAACCCTCCCCCCAGATACCCCCAAGAGCCCCAACCCCCCCACACCCCCAACCCTGCCCCCCCGGACCTCTGCACACCCCAACCCTCCCCCCAGATCCCCCCCACACCCCGACCCCCCCAGATACCCCCAAGAGCCCCAAACCCCCCACACCCCCAACCCTGCCCCCCCAGACCTCTGCACACCCCAACCCTCCCCCCAGATCCCCCCACAGCTTCAACACCCCACCGGCCCCCCCACACCCCAACCCTCCCCCCCTGGAACCCCACAGCCCCAACCCCCCCAGATACCTCCGAGAGCCCCAAACCCCCCCACCCGCAATCCTGCCCCCCCGGACCTCTGCACACCCCAACCCTCCCCCCAGATCCCCCCCACACCCCGACCCCCCCAGATACCCCCAAGAGCCCCAAACCCCCCACACCCCCAACCCTGCCCCCCCGGACCTCTGCACACCCCAACCCTCCCCCAACCCTCCCCCCAGATCCCCTCCACACCCCGACCCCCCCAGATCCCCCCAAGAGCCCCAAACCCCCCACACCCCCAACCCTGCCCCCCCGGACCTCTGCACACCCCAACCCTCCCCCCAGATCCCCCCACAGCTTCAACACCCCACCGGCCCCCCCACACCCCAACCCTCCCCCCCTGGAACCCCACAGCCCCGACCCCCCCAGATACCTCCGAGAGCCCCAAACCCCCCACAGCCGCAATCCTGCTGCCCCGGACCTCTGCACACCCCAACCCTCCCCCCAGATCCCCCCACAGCTTCAACACCCCACCAGCCCCCCCACACCCCAACCCTCCCCCCCGGAACCCCACAGCCCCGACCCCCCCAGATACCTCCAAGAGCCCCACACCCCCAACCCTCTCCCTGGACCTCCGCACACCCCAACCCTCCCCCCAGATCCCGCCCACAGCCCCAACATCCCCCCGACCCCCCCACACCCCAACCCTCCCCCCAGATCCCCCCCCAGAGCCCTGACCCCCCCCAGATACCTCCGAGAGCCCCAACCCCCCCCCACCCCCAACCCTGCCCCCCGGACCTCCGCACACCCCAACCCTCCCCCTCCCATGCCCCCCAGATCCCCCCCAAAGCCCCTCTGCCCCAAACCCCCCCTCCCACAGCCCCTCCCCTCCAGCCCCCCCTTATTTGGCACCCCTCAGCCCCCTTCACCCCGGCCGTCCCCTCACCCCAGACACCCCCACAGTCCCCATCCCAGACACCCCAATTCCCACCCCGCCCCCCGCTAGCTCCCTTGTCTGCCGACACCCCCCGGGCAGCCCCTCCAGTCCCCCCCACCCCCACCCCAGACCCCCCCAGTCCTGGATCAACCCCCCCTCCCTGCACCAGACCCCCCGGGGAGCCCCCAGCCCCGCCTCCCAGGACCCCTCAGCCCCCCAACCCATCTACCTGGGCCCTTCAGCCCCCCCTTCCCAGACACCCCCCCCCCTGCAACCCCGGTCCCAGATCCAACCCCCACCCCCACCCCCAGCCCCCCACCTCTTGCGCTGGGTGATCAGCAGCAGGTCGCTGAAGAGGAAGAGGTGGATCGGGACCGTCCGGGGCTTGGTGCCGAACAGGGACCCCCGGGGCAGGACCTCGGCCAGGCCCCCCTGTTTCTCCAGCCGCCGGCTCTGCGAGATGATGGGCACCGCCTGGGGGGGCGGGGGGGGGGTCAGCGACACCGGGGGGGGCAGGACCCCCAGCGCATCGGGGGGGGTCAGAGACCCTGGGGGAGGGGCAGGACCCCCAGCACGTGGGGGGGGTCAGAGACGCTGGGGGAGGGGCAGGACCCCCAGCATGTGGGGAGGGGGGGGTCAGAGACACTGGGGGGAGGGGCGAGACCCCCAGCACATAGGCGGGGGGGGGGGTCAGAGACGCTGGGGGAGGGGCAGGACCCCCAGCATGTGGGGAGGGGGGGCAGAGACGCAGGGGGAGGGGCGAGACCCCCAGCACATAGGCGGGGGGGGGTCAGAGACGCAGGGGGAGGGGCAAGACCCCCAGCACATGGGCAGGGGGGGCAGAGACGCAGGGGGAGGGGCGAGACCCCCAGCACATGGGCAGGGGGGGCAGAGACGCAGGGGGAGGGGCGAGACCCCCAGCACATGGGTGGGGGGGCAGAGACGCCGGGGGAGGGACAGGACCTCCAGTACATGGGCGGAAGCAGCCCCAGACCCATGGGGGGCAGGACCCCCTGGACATGTGGGTTCCCACCAGGGTTGGGGGCGAGTGGGGGACACCTGCTCCACACCGAGCCCGGGGGGGGGGGGGCACGAGATGCCAGGGGCCTGCCACCCCCCCAGACTCCCAGGGGCAGGCGGGGGTTGGGGGGCAGGAGGAACAGGAGGGGCACTGGGGGGGGGGCAGGCCCTGGGGGGCACCTTGAGGCGGTCGAAGTCGATGCGCCCGGCGATCTCGATCAGCTCCTCCGTGTGCCGCATGCGCCCCACCTCCGCGTTGCACTCCTCAATGATCTGGGGGGCAGAGGGGGGGCGTGAGGGGGGGGCAGCACCCGCAGCACCCAACCCCTGCCCCCAGCAACTCCCCACGGCCCCCGACTCACCTGGGAGACGCAGCTCAGCGCGTCCAGGGCGTTTCGTTCCCGCTCCGAGCCCTCCTCCGCCCGGCGCAGGATGTTCTGGGGCACAGGGGGGACCCGGGTGAGATGGGGGAGAACCCAGGAGTCCGGGTGCCCTGGCCAGCCCCCGCTGCTCTAACCCAGCAGCCCCCACTCCCCTCCCAGAGCCAGGCAGAGAACCCAGGAG
The DNA here is from genome assembly GCA_033296515.1 of Macrochelys suwanniensis. Classification (NCBI taxonomy): domain Eukaryota; kingdom Metazoa; phylum Chordata; order Testudines; family Chelydridae; genus Macrochelys; species Macrochelys suwanniensis. The sequence goes on along the minus strand of JAVFKX010000257.1, from coordinate 13,227 downwards.
TCCTGGCTCCCAGCCCCCCCTGCTCTGACCCACCAGCTCCCACTCCCCTCCCAGAGCCGGGGAGAGAACCCAGGAGTCCTGGCTCCCAGCCCCCCCTGCTCTAACCACCAGCCCCCACTCCCCTCCCGGAGCCGGGGAGAGAACCCAGGAGTCCTGGCTCCCAGCTCCCCCTGCTGTAACCCACCAGCCCCCACTCCCCTCCCAGAGCCGGGGAGAGAACCCAGGAGTCCTGGCTCCCAGCTCTCCCTGCTGTAACCCACCAGCCCCCACTCCCCTCCCAGAGCCCGGGAGAGAACCCAGGAGTCCTGGCTCCCAGCCCCCCCTGCTCTGACCCACCAGCCCCCACTCCCCTCCCAGAGCCGGGGAGAGAACCCAGGAGTCCTGGCTCCCAGCTCTCCCTGCTGTAACCCACCAGCCCCCACTCCCCTCCCAGAGCCCGGGAGAGAACCCAGGAGTCCTGGCTCCCAGCCCCCCCTGCTCTGACCCACCAGCCCCCACTCCCCTCCCGGAGCCGGGGAGAGAACCCAGGAGTCCTGGCTCCCAGCCCCCCCTGCTCTAACCACCAGCCCCCACTCCCCTCCCAGAGCCGGGGAGAGAACCCAGGAGTCCTGGCTCCCAGCCCCCCCTGCTCTAACCACCAGCCCCCACTCCCCTCCCAGAGCCCGGGAGAGAACCCAGGAGTCCTGACTCCCAGCCCCCCCTGCTCTGACCCACCAGCCCCCACTCCCCTCCCGGAGCCGGGGAGAGAACCCAGGACTCCTGGCTCCCAGCCCCCCCTGCTCTGACCCACCAGCCCCCACTCCCCTCCCGGAGCCGGGGAGAGAACCCAGGACTCCTGGCTCCCAGCCCGCCTGCTCTAACCACCAGCCCCCACTCCCCTCCGGGAGCTGGGGAGAGAACCCAGGAGTCCTGGCTCCCAGCCCCCCCTGCTCTCACCCACCAGCCCCCACTCCCCTCCCAGAGCCGGGGGGAGAACCCAGGAGTCCTGGCCCCTGCCCCGGACGCCAGGGTCCCACCTGGAGCAGCATGGGGAGGCGGGTGATGCGCTGGAAGGGGAGCAGGAGGAAGGAGAGTAGCGGGAGTCGCTGGCACCGCGGATGGTCCTGGAGCCGGGTCAGCGCCGCCGCGAAGGGTCCGTTCCGCTCCCTGCGCCGGGGGGGGGAGAGGGGGTGAGACGGGGCCTGACCCCCCCCCCCGCCGGCCAGGGGCCCCCCCACATCCCACCAGCCTCGCCCTGCCCCCCATCCCCCTCCCACCCGGAGCCCCCCACAGCCCTCCCCCTTAACCCTCACCCCCTGGGCCCCCATATCCCTCACCCTGCCCCCCCAGAGCACCCCACCCCTCATCCGTATCTCCCCTATCCCTCCCCATTAACCCCCCCATACCACTCTCCTGTAGCCCCCACCGCCTGGGCCCCCTATTCCCCTCGTCCTGCCCCCCATCCCCCTCCCACACAAAGCCCCTCACCCCTCATCCGTATCCCTCCATACCCCTTTCCCATAGCCCCCACCCCATGTACACTTTCCCATAGCCCCCCATACCTGTGTCCCATCGCCCCGCCCCTATAACTCATGGCCCGCCCACTGTAGCCCCGGCCCCGCCCCCAGCCACATGCCCCGCCCCCTGTAGCCCATGGCCCCGCCCCCGGTCCCGCCCCTGTGGCCCCTGGCCCCGCCCCCTGTCACTGGCCCCGCCCCCTACCCCCCCCGCCCCCTGTAGCCTCTGGCCCCGCCCCCAGCCCCGCCCCTATGACCCATGGCCCACCCCCTGTAGCCCATGGCCCCGCCCCGGTCCCTGGCCCCGCCCCTGTGGCCCCTGGCCCGCCTCCTGTAGCCTCTGGCCCCGCCCCCAGTCCCTGGCCCCGCCCCTGTGGCCCCTGGCCCCGCCCCTATGACCCATGGCCCGCCTCCTGTCGCCTCTGGCCCCGCCCCCAGTCCCTGGCCACGCCCCTGTGGCCCCTGGCCCCGCCCCCGGGGCGCACATGAGGGCGCTGTACTCCTTCTCCTGGTAGGGCTGGTTGCGGACGTAGTCCACGTAGGCCGGGAAGTCGCTCCGGGCGTGGGCGGCCACCACGTCGCTCACGTCGCGGATCTGGAGACTCTCGGCCGCGCGCCGCTCCAGGGCCGCCAGGAACCTGCCCGGGCGCACGAGGGGGGGCATCAGGGCCAGGGGGGGCTCGGAGGAGGGCAGGCTGGGGGCACGGAGCGGAGGTCCACGGGGGCGCCAGGGGGTACGCTGGACGGATCGGGGGGGGCCATGGATGGAATATGAGGCGGTCCAGGGGGGACATGCCAGGGGCACATGGGGGGACCAGGGAGGGACACGCCGTGGGGCACACGGGGGGCACAGGGGGGGCACGGGGCGGGCCAGACTGACCTGGCGCTGATCTCCGTGACCCGCGGGATGCTGGAGAACAGGGCCTGGCGCTCGCGGGGGGCACACGGGGGTACGGGGGGACACGCCGTGGGACACGCCGTGGGGCAGGCCGTGGGGCACGCCGTGGGGCAGGGCTGACCTGGCGCTGATCTCCGTGACCCGCGGGATGCTGGAGAACAGGGCCTGGTGCTCACGGGGGGCACACGGGGGTACGGGGGGGACACGCCGTGGGACACGCCGGGGGGCAGGCCGTGGGGCAGGCCGTGGGGCAGGGCTGACCTGGCGCTGATCTCCGTGACCCGCGGGATGCTGGAGAACAGGGCCTGGCGCTCGCGGGGGGCACACGGGGGTACGGGGGGGACACGCCGTGGGGCACGCCGTGGGGCAGGGCTGACCTGGCGCTGATCTCCGTGACCCGCGGGATGCTGGAGAACAGAGCCTGGCGCTCGCGGGGGGCACACGGGGGTACGGGGGGGACATGCCGTGGGACACACCTTGGGGCAGGCCGTGGGGCAGGCCGTGGGGCAGGGCTGACCTGGCGCTGATCTCCGTGACCCGCGGGATGCTGGAGAACAGGGCCTGGCGCTCGCGGGGGGCACACGGGGGTACGGGGGGGACACGCCGTGGGACACGCCGTGGGGCAGGCCGTGGGGCAGGGCTGACCTGGCGCTGATCTCCGTGACCCGCGGAATGCTGGAGAACAGAGCCTGGCGCTCGCGGGGGGCACACGGGGGTACGGGGGGGACATGCCGTGGGACACACCTTGGGGCAGGCCGTGGGGCAGGCCGTGGGGCAGGGCTGACCTGGCGCTGATCTCCGTGACCCGCGGGATGCTGGAGAACAGGGCCTGGCGCTCGCGGGGGGCACACGGGGGTACGGGGGGGACACGCCGTGGGACACGCCGGGGGGCAGGCCGTGGGGCAGGCCGTGGGGCAGGGCTGACCTGGCGCTGATCTCCGTGACCCGCGGGATGCTGGAGAACAGAGCCTGGCGCTCGCGGGGGGCACACGGGGGTACGGGGGGGACACGCCGTGGGGCAGGCCGTGGGGCAGGCCGTGGGGCACGCCGTGGGGCAGGGCTGACCTGGCGCTGATCTCCGTGACCCGCGGGATTCTGGAGAACAGGGCCTGGCGCTCGCGGGGGGCACACGGGGGTACGGGGGGGACACGCCGTGGGACACGCCGTGGGGCAGGCCGTGGGGCACGCCGTGGGGCAGGGCTGACCTGGCGCTGATCTCCGTGACCCACGGGATGCTGGAGAACAGGGCCTGGCGCTCGCGGGGGGCACACGGGGGTACGGGGGGACATGCCGTGGGACACGCCGTGGGGCAGGCCGTGGGGCACGCCGTGGGGCAGGGCTGACCTGGCGCTGATCTCCGTGACCCGCGGGATGCTGGAGAACAGGGCCTGGCGCTCGCGGGGGGCACACGGGGGTACGGGGGGGACACGCCGTGGGACACGCCGTGGGGCAGGCCGTGGGGCAGGCCGTGGGGCAGGGCTGACCTGGCGCTGATCTCCGTGACCCGCGGGATGCTGGAGAACAGGGCCTGGCGCTCGCGGGGCACCAGGGTCTCGCCGAGCTCCCGCGACTCCAGGAAGTGCTCGGCCAGCAGGCGCAGTGAGCGCTGGTAGGAGGCCTCCGACGTCAGCACCTCGAACAGGCTCTGCCGGGGGACACGGGGGTCAGGCCGGGGCCCCCCCGGGAAATGGGGCAGGTCCCGGGGCCCCTCCCCTGCCGCCCCCTTCACCTCGGCGCCTCGCGGGAGCCCGGGGGCCTGGCGGGGAGAGCCGGGGGCAGAGGGGACCGGGGGGCACGGCTGGGGGGGGGGACAGTGGGGAGCTGGCCAAACTGGGGGGGCACAGTGTGGGGGGCAGGGCCAGCAGAGGGATGTGGCAGGGGGAAGCGGGGGGCACAGCAGGTGGGGCATGGCAGGTCGCAGGGGTACTGGGGGTCAGGAGGAAGCCGGGGGGGCATGGCAGGGGGCAGGGGAATCAGGGAAGGCAGGAGGAAGCAGAGGGGGCAGGAGGAACCAGGTGGGGGTATGGCAGGGGGCAGGAGGAACTGGGGGGAGGCAGGAGGAACTGGGGGCATGGTGGGGGGCAGGGGAATTGGGGGGCAAGAGGAACCAGGGGTTAGGGGAAACCGGGGGTAAGGAGGAAGAGGGGGGCATGGTGGGGGGCTGGAGGAACTAGGGGTCAGGGAGACCTGCAGGGCAGGAGGAACCGGGGGGGGCATAGTGCTGGGGGGGCAGGAGGAAGAGGGGGCATGGGGGGGCAGGGAAATCAGGGGTAGGAGGAACCGGGGGGTAGGGGAACCAGGGGACATGGTGCCAAGGGACCGGGAGAAACTGGGGGGCAGGGGAACTGGGGGGCAGGGGGAACCGGGGGGCACGGCAAGGGGGCAGGGGGAACCGGGGGGACACGGCAAGGGGGCAGGGGAACCGGGAGGCAGGAGGAACCTGGAGGGGCATGGCAAGGGGGCAAGGGAACCGGGGGGGCAGCAGGAACCGGGGGACATGGTGGGGGGCAGGAGGAACCGGGGGAACTGGGGGGGCAGGGGAACCGGAGGACATGGTGATGGGGGGGCAGGGGAATCAGGGGGGCAGGAGGAACCGGGGGACAGGGGAATCTGGGGACAGGGGGAACCGGGGGGCACGGCGGGGGGAAGGGATATGGGGGGCAGGGGGAACAGGGGGGCAGGGGAACGGGGGGAACTGGGGGCAGGGGAACCGGGGGGCAGGAGGAACGGGGGACAAGGGGAACCGGGGGACAAGGGGGGCAGAGGAATCAGGGGGGGCAGTGGAACGGGGGGCAGGGGAACCGGGGGGCAAGAGGAATGGGGGGCAGGGGAACCAGGGGGCTGGGAAATCGGGGGACATGGTGATGGGGGGCAGGGGAATCAGGGGGGGCAGGGGGAACCGGGGGGCAGGGGAACCACGGGGCTGGGAAATCGGGAGACATGGTGATGGGGGGCAGGGGAACTGGGGGGAACGGTGGGGGATCAGGAGGAACCAGGGGGCAGGAGGAACCAGGGGGCACGGCGGGGGGTACGGCGGGGGGCAGGGGGAACCGGGGGTCACGGTGGGGGGAAGGGGAACCAGGGGGAGGGGGAACTGGGGGGGAGGGAAACCAGGGGGCAGGGGGAATGGGGGGGCAGGGGATCCAGCGGGCACATCGGGGGATCATGAGGAACCGGGGGGAGAGGGAACTGGGGGGCAGGAGGAATGCGGGGGCAGGGGGAACCGGGAGGCACGGCGGGGGATCAGGAGGAACCGGGGGTCATGGCGGGGGGAAGGGGAACCGGGGGGGGAGGGGGAACTAGGGGGTAGGGAAACCGGGGGGCAGCGGGAATGGGGGGCAGGGGATCCGGGGGGCAGGGCGGGGGATCAGGAGGAACCGGGGGGAGGGGGAACTGGGGGGGCAGGGGATCCGGGGGGCACAGCGGGGGATCATGAGGAACCGGGGGTCACGGCGGGGGGAAGGGGAACCGGGGGGAGGGGGAACTGGGGGGTAGGGAAACCGGGGGGCAGGGGGAATGGGGGGGCAGGGGATCCGGGGGGCACGGCGGGGGATCAGGAGGAACCGGGTGGCGGGGGAACTGGGGGGTAGGGAAACCGGGGGGCAGGGGGAACCGGGGGGCACGGCGGGGGGCCAGACCCACCTCCTGCATCTTGCGCTCCTGGGGGCTGATCCGCCGGAGGAGGCCGCTTTCCCGCACGGCCGGCAGGTCCTGCCAGAGGGTGCTGTGGGGGGCCGGGGGGCCGGGGGGCTCCGGGGGGGGCCCTGGGGGGTCGTCCCAGCTGGTGGGGCTGGGGCCGTGGGGCAGCGTCTGGCGCTGGATCTCCTTGCGGATCACGGCCTGGCGGTACGTCTGGTACAGGGGCTCTGGGGGGAGACGGGGTCAGGGGGAGACCGGGGGGGGCTGCCCCCCGATTCACCCCCCCAGTCTCCTACCCCCCCAGCCCCCTCCCCCAATCCCTTCCCCCAGCCCGTGCTGCCACCCCAGGGCCCTTCCTGCCCCGATCCCCAGACCCGGGTATCCCCCCCACTCCCCCTCAGGGCCCCTCCTTCCACCCTCCGCCAGCCCCCCCCCGGGCACGGCCCCCCCATACCGTCCTGCAGGGGCAGCCCCCAGCCGGGGCCCTTCGGGGACGGGCAGCACCTGTGGGGGGAGGGGGAGCGAGATCAGAGCGGCACGGACTGGGGGGGGCGGTAGGGGGGGCAGAAAAACGGGGGCTGGGGGGCAGACAGATGGGGGCCGGGGGGGGCAGATGGACAGATGGGGGGCTGGGGGGAGGCAGACAAACAGGGGGGCTGGGGGGGTAGACAGATGGGGGCTGGGGGGGGCAGATGGACAGACGGGGGGCTAGGGGGAGGCAGACAAACGGGGGGGCAGACGGGGGGGCTGGCGGGCAGACGGACAGACAGGGGGGCTGGGGGGCAGACAGATGGGGGGCTGGGGGGCAGATGGACAAACAGGGGGGCTGGGGACAGACAGGGGGCTGGTGGGCAGACGGATGGGGGCCGGGGGGGCAGATGGCCAGATGGGGGCTGGGGGCAGACAGACAGCTGGGGGGGACGGGGGTGCAGACGGACAGACAGGGGCCGGGGGGGCAGACAGATGGGGGGCTGGGGGGGCAGATGGACAAACAGGGGGACTGGGGGACAGACAGGGGGCTGGTGGGCAGACGGATGGGGGCCGGGGGGGCAGATGGCCAGATGGGGGGCTGGGGGGCAGACAGACAGCTGGGGGGGTGGGGGTGCAGATGAACAAACAGGGGGGCTGGGGGGCAAACGGGGGGCTGGGGGGCAAACGGGGGGCTGGGGGGGCACAGACCTGTCCCTCGGTGCCTCTGGCTCCGGACTGTGGCCGTCAGCGTCTCCTGGGGACACAGAGCGAGGTGTCAGGGGGGCTCCCCCACCCCAGCCAGCCCCCCACCCCCATCCCGCACCCCCTGGGGAACCCTGATCCCCTCCCCCGCTAGCCTGCCCCGCCCGGGAAACCCCGGTCCCAGCACCCCCCAATGAGGACATGCAGCCTCCCCCCTCCAGTCTGCACCCCCCACCTGGATTCTACACCCCCCCCCCCATAGGGCAGCCACGACCCACCCCCAGGATTTGGGGCGCGGACGGACCCGGGTCCCCCCTGGCCGTACCTTGGCTGGGGCCGTCCCCCCTTGCCGGGGCGCTCTCCTTTGGCGGGGGCGGGGGAGGCTGGGAAGAGGGGGGCAGGGGCGGGGGAGGCAGAGAGGGGGGCGGAAGGGGAGGGCAGAGCTTGGTGGGGGCGGCGGATCCTGGAGGGGCTGGGTGGGGGGCAGGGGGCGGGGACATGCCTTGGCAGGGACTTGGGGGCCAGGGGGAGGCTGGGCGGGGGCGGGAGGCCGGGCTCGGCAGGGATTTGGGGTTCATGGGGGGGCTGGGCTGGGGGCAGGAATGGGGCGCACGATTCGGCAGGGATTTGGGGTTCATGGAGGGGCTGGGCAGGCGGGGGTGGGGGGCAGGGTTCAGCAGGGGTTTGGGGTTTATAGGGGGGCTGGGCAGGTGGGGGGCAGGGTTTGGCAGGGATTTGGGGTTCATGGGGGGCTGGGCAGGTGGGGCCGGGGGGCAGGGTTTGGCAGGGATTTGGGGTTCATGGGCGGAGGGCGGGGACGGGGCACACAGTTGGGCAGGGATTTGGGGTTCATGGGGGAGCTGGGCAGGAGGGGGTGGGGGGCAGGGTTTGGCAGGGATTGGAGGGGCTTGGGGGGGATGGGCAGGGGGCGGGGGGTCCTGGGAGGGGGAGGAGGCCGGGGGGCCGATGTCCCCCCCCTCTGGCTGCAGGGACCCGCGCGGTGCCCCGCGCAGGGGTTTCACCAGGGTCTTGGGGGGCACGGCCGGGGGGGGCCGGTCCGCCTCGGGCGCCCCCCCCTTGGCCCGGCGGGGGGGCTTGGCCCGCGCCGGGCCCCCGTTGAGCCGGGCCGTGGAGCGGTAGCCGGTCAGGACCACGCTGCCGTCCTCGGGGGGCGGGGCGGGGGGCCGGCGGGGGGGCCCGCGGGACTGGGGGGCCGGGGTGACCTCTAGCAGGCGCCGGAAGAGGGGCCCCTCCTCATCGGTGGAGGCGGAGCTATCCGAGCCGGGCTCCTCCCCCTCGGGGGCCGGCACCCAGACCAGCACCATGCCGGGCCGGCCCCGGTGGCAGCCACAGGGGCAGCGTGGGGGGCAGGCCCCCGGGGGCTCCGGGCTGGGGGGCTGCCCCCCGACCTCCTGGCACGGACCTGCAGGGAGAGAGAGAGAGAGCGAGAGCGTCGGGGTGAGGGGCGGGGGCCGGGCACGCGACCCCCAGCGGGCCCCGGGGCCGCCCCACGCCCGACTCACCGCGCTCCGGCCCCGGGGGGCGCTGGGCCCCGTTCTCCAGGGGGGGCCCCCTGCCCGCCCCGTGCTCAAAGCGCCCCACGATCTGGCGGACGTTGCCCGGGCGCTGCGGGGAGCGGGTCTGGGGCGGATCCGGCGTGGGGCCGGCGTCCTGGCTGGGCACCCCCAGGTCCTGCGGGGGGGGCCGCGACCGGGAGGGGGGCCGGGGCTTGATGATGCGGGCGGGCTTCTGGGCGGGGGGCAGGGCGGGGGGCAGGGGGTCCAGCGACGACATGATCACCTGGAGGGGGGAGAGAGACGGGGTCAGCAGACGATGCGGCCACCTCTGGGGCGGGGCGGCCGGTGACCCGGGGACCCCTCTGTCACGGAGTGTGGGGGAGTCCGGCCCTGCACCCTCTTCCCCGGATTCACTGGGAGTCTCAGCCAGCCAGTAGAACAGAAGGTTTATTAGAGATGCCAGGAACACAGTCCAACCAGAGCTTGTCAGTACATCCAGGACCCCTCAGTCGGGCCCTTCCGGGGGGCAGGGAGCTTAGACCCCAGCTCGGGGCTCCCTGCATTTCACCCCACAGCTCCAAACGGGGCAGGGAGGCCAGACCCTGTCTGCCTCTCTCCCCTCTTCTCGGGCCAGCTCCAAACTGAAAACACACAGACAAAAACTCCAGGAGGCTCTTTCCCTCCGCCCGGGGCCCCTCCTCTCGCCTTTTGTCCGTTCTCCCAGCCAAAGGTGTCACCTCCCAACCCCCGTCCTGGCTCATGTTACAGCCCCAGGTAAAGTCTCCCTTTCCTAATGCAATGCCGCAGGTCCCAGGGAACCTCCCCCCACAAACCTCCCAGGTTGAATCCACCTCACTCTCTACTCCGTCACATCTCTCCCCCCTTCGAGACTGAACTGAGCGGGGTCACTCTGACCAGTGGCCTGGGGAAGTTCAGGGCCCCCTCTCCGGGACAACGCATCCGCTATCAGGTTGGCACTTCCCTTCACATGGACCACGTCCATGTCGTAATCCTGCAGGAGCAGGCTCCACCTCAGGAGCTTGGCGTTGGCCCCTTTTATCTGGTGTAGCCAGTTTAGGGGCGAGTGGTCGGTGTACACGGTGAAGTGTCGCCCGAATAGATACGGCTCTAGTTTCTTGAGGGCCCACACCATGGCCAGGCATTCCTTTTCGATGGCCGCATAATTCTGCTCTCGGGGTAGCAGCTTCTTGCTTAAATACACGATGGGGTGTCTTTGCCCCGTTTTATCCTCCTGCATTAACACCGCCCCCAGTCCCATGTCGGAGGCGTCGGTGAACACCAGAAAGGGCTTGTCAAAGTCTGGGTTTGCCAGAACCGGGCCCCTGATCAAAGCCTCCTTCAGTGCACAGAGAGCCCTCTGGCACTCCTCGGTCCAGACCACCTTGTCTGGCTTCCCCTTCTTGCATAGCTCAGTGATGGGGGTGGCTATGGCGCTAAAGTGGGGCACAAATCTTCGATAGTACCCCGCCATCCCAATAAAGGCCTGGACCTGCTTTTTAGTTTGTGGAGCGGGCCAGTCCCGGATCACCTCCACCGTGGCTGGTTCTGGTTTTAGGTGGCCGCTTCCCACCCGGTGTCCCAGGTAGGACACTTCAGCCATTCCCACCTTGCACTTCTCCGCTTTTACGGTCAGCCCAGCCTCCCGGAGTCGGTCCAGCACTTGTTTAACTTGGGACACATGGTCCTCCCAGGTCTGGCTAAAGACACAGATGTCATCGATATATGCCACAGCGAAGCTCTCCATCCCCTTCAGTAGCTGATCCACCAGGCGCTGGAAGGTGGCTGGCACTCCCTTGAGGCCGAAAGGCAGGGTCAGGAACTTGTAGAGCCCCAGAGGGGTAATGAAGGCAGATTTTAGCCGAGCATCTGCATCCAGTGGCACTTGCCAGTAGCCCTTTGTAAGATCCATGGTGGTAAGGTACCGAGCCCCTCCCAGCTTGTCTAGGAGCTCATCCGGCCGGGGCATGGGGTAGGCATCGGATACAGTGATGGTATTGAGCTTCCGATAGTCCACACAGAACCGGATCGACCCATCCTTTTTGGGGACCAGCACCACCGGCGAGGCCCAAGGGCTGGACGACGGTTGGATCACCCCCAAAGCCAGCATGTCCTTGACCTCTCTTTCCAGGTCCCGAGCTGTCTTCCCTGTGACTCGGAAGGGGGAGCATCTTATAGGTTGGTGCGCTCCTGTCTGCACCCGGTGGACAGTCAGATTAGTGCGACCAGGCTGGTTGGAAAACAGCTGTCGGTACAGATGCAGCACCCCTCTGATCTCAGCTTGCTGGGCAGGGGTTAGCTGATCGGAGAGAGGGATTGTTTCTTGGGAGGAACCAGCTCCTGTCTCAGGGAATAGATCTACTAGAGGGTCACTCCCCTGCTCCTCCCAATATCCACACACGGCCAGCACCACACTCCCCCTGTCATAATATGGCTTCATCATATTGCCATGGTACACCCGGCAGTGGTGTGCCCGGTTAGACAGCTCCACCACATAATTTACCTCATTTAGCTGCTTGACAACCTTGAAAGGGCCTTCCCAAGCAGCCTGCAGCTTGTTTTTCCTCACGGGGATGAGAACCATCACCTGATCCCCCGTGGCGTAGGCGCGGGCCCGCGCCGTGCGGTCATACCAGACCTTTTGCTTCCTCTGGGCTCTGGCCAGATTTCCCTTGGCCAGGCCCATGAGCTCAGTAAGTCTCTCTCGGAAGGTCAGGACATACTCCACCACTGACTCTCCCTCGGGGGCCGCCTCCCCCTCCCATTTGTCTCTCATCCGGTCCAGGGGCCCCCGTACCCTCCTGCCGTATAACAGTTCGAAGGGCGAGAATCCGGTAGACTCCTGGGGCACTTCCCTGTAGGCGAACAGCAGGTGCGGTAGGTACTTGTCCCAGTCCTGCGGGTGCCGGTTCATAAAAGTTTTCAGCATCATCTTTAGCATCCCATGGAACCTCTCCACCAGCCCATTGGACTGGGGATGATATGCTGAGGCCCAGCTGTGCCGGACCCCACATTTCTCCCACAAGCACCGGAGCAGGGCCGACATGAAGTTGGACCCTTGGTCTATCAGGACTTCCTTGGGGAACCCCACTCGGCTGAAAATGGTCAGCAGCGCATTCGCCACGGTGTCTCCTTCAATGGAGAATAAGGGCACCGCCTCGGGGTAGCGGGTGGCGAAATCTATCACCACCAGAATGTACTTCTTCCCCGACCGGGTTGCCCTGCTGAGGGGGCCCACCCTATTCATAGCCACCTTCTGGAAAGGTTCCTCTCTGATGGGCAGGGACCTCCAGGGATCTTCTTCCTTACCCTGGGCCAGGTGTAATAGCCGGTGATGATACTTCTGGGGCCTCACCGGCTGCCTCCTGATTTCCCACAGTTCTACTTCCCCTTGGGCAGCCCATTCCCGGCACAGGAATCCCTTCTCCCACAGGGATCTGTCTCTGCAGTCTTCCCCAAGGGGGTTTGCAGCGCTGTGGCCAGCAAGTTCCCTTAGCTTCTCCAAGGCGGGATCCCTCTGCAGCTCACTGGCCAGGCCTGGGGTCACCGCCCCACTGAGCCCTGTCCCTGGTGGCTCCCTCCCTGCTGTGGAATCACTTCCCGGCAGCACCTCTGGACCAGGCAAGCCTGGTTGGCAGCTGTCCTGCCCTGCCTGTGTGTTCCCCCACTCAGCTGGGGTCTCTGCTCCCCCGGTGCTCAGCGCTGCCCTGGCTGTCCCTGTGGGGCCAGGCAGCGAGCTCGCTGCTTTGCTCTCTGCATCAGAGACTACCTGAGCCACCTCTTCATTGTGCAGGGGGGTGGGGAGCATCTCTCTGTCCCACCCCGCCCTAGGGGTCTGGTTACAGGCAGGCAGGTAACCGGGGCCTGGCAGCTCCTCCCCCCTGCCAGCCAGGTCATTTGCATTTTCACTGACCCTTTCCCTCTTAGCCAATTGGTTTCCTGAGTTCAAATTCAAATCCTCGGCCGTTACAGGGCCAGGGCCTGGATCCTGTCCCAAAGATACACAGTCACCCCCCAACAGCACCTCACCGCTGATATCCTGGAGACCCCCAACCACCAGCCAGCCCGACCCCTCCTGGGTCTGCACAGGGATCTGGGCCATAGGCAGGGCGAATGGGTCCGTCCCTGGGACCCTCACCCAGGTCACACAGCCCTCAGCATCTGGTGGGGGTGCACCACCCGGGGCCTGACCACAGTTCTCTCTGTCCCGGGGTCTTGCCACCCCCCGAATGTCTCTCCATTGACCATCACCTTCCGCTCCCACTGGGGGTCCATAGGGTTTGAGTCCAGGGCCAGGAGTGGAAATCTGTCCACCATCCCACCCATCTGGCTTGCGGAGTTTATGGCCTTGGGACCCAGCAAGGGGGTTAGATCCCGGGGCTTTTCCGCAGGGTCTCCCTGGTTCCAATCACCAGCCTGCTCCAAGGCAGTGAGGTGGGCCTCCACATCCCCACCCTCCTTAACCAGGGGCAGCAATTTAGGATCA